>PVIW01005481.1:0-106055 GCA_004026585.1 Noctilio leporinus | reverse complement strand
GCTGTAATGACTTCCACAACCCAACTCAACAACCTTGCAGGGTGAAGAACCAGAGGATGAGTGTGACGTTGGTAGGAAATCCAAGAAATGTGGATGCCGTGCCTAACACTGAACAGCCTTGGAGCAGTAAGGATGACAGCCACGTCCTTCCCTAAGCATACAGGCCACCTTGAGGCAGGCAGAACCCGATGGGTCATAGGACCAGAACTCTTCAAGCATAGTGTTTGCTGAGGCCAAGGGCCCAGTGGCTGAGCAGGGCAGAATGACCATCCAGGAACTGGGAAAGTAGGTAAGTCACACCTGTCATACCACCACCAATGGAAAACCAGGAACTCTTGTCTCTGCTCCAAGTTTGGTCAAGACACAGAAAAGAACTGATAGGAAAGTTGAGAAAAACTAGAGTGGTTAGAGGTATGAGAAGGATGAAGGCGGAGGGACGGATGGAGAGAGGAAGAGAGAGAGAGTGCGAACAGGCATAGGTGGGCATTATGCATTCTACTGAGGCCAACAGGAAAAGCGACCAATATACTAGTTTTTACAAAGGAAGGAAGGAAGGAAGGAAGGAAGCAGAGGCAACAGCAGGAGGGACGAGCACCAGTAACCTTGGCCCCAGCACCCACCAGCTTCAAGGGGAGTCAAGGTCAAATTACGTTCTTGTGGCAAACTCCGCTGCCTTCCTGAACTTGCCTCATGTGCAGTTGTACCCACAGTAGCAAGTATCTGTCCATGGTGCCAATGACAGCTACTCATTTACGGCCACCCAAACTGCCTGTCCTCCTGCCTAACGTGTTTTGTGCTCATCCTAAAAATCTCCAAATCTCCCTTTTACAAACCTCTCCATCTTGAGAGCAAAAATCACATCACGTGAGGGCTGAGAATTGCGATGAGTCTTGGAGCCTCATTTGATACCTATTTTCTTACAATCAATCAGTTTTATTTAAACAGGAGGCGGGGGTAGATCCAGCTACAGACCAGGGAAAACGGATATAGCTTAGAGAACGATTATACAGAATAGTCCCAGAAGGGTTGGTTGTTCAGATGATCATTAAAGAAATGGATGGAGATGGTATTACAAAAGGTTTGGGCTCCCTCCGCATCTGCCAAATCAGATAAAAAAATGAGAGGGCTATTTTCACTTCTGGAACTGCATTAAAATGTATCCCAAACAGCCTTCCTCTAAGAATCTCTCCACCTCTGCTCTACCTCTAGTGTATAAATGCAGAGGATCTCTCTGGCTGCTGGAAGCACAGGGGTGGACAGTTTGGGGGTCACTCATTACTGTGGGGCATCAGTAGCTCATGTGCAAACCCAGTTACACACCCGTTGATATTTTGGTTAATTAACAATGTGTTATCTAGTTGGTGTTTATGTTTTAGGCCTTGTTTTTTTCATGGGTCAATTTCTTAAGTCATACATAGTCAGTCCATGTATTGGGTTGGCAGAAAATTTTGCTTTTTTCCGCACAGTAAGATACATTTTTTTTCATTTTCACCAATGTCTTTATTGATTTGGATATTCTGAATGTGTCCGCTAGCTCTTACATGGTACAATGTTCATCGTTCTCAATTAATATCTGTTTAATCGCTATCAACCTCAACTGGTCTACCCGACCATGGAGCATCGTCCAATGAGAAGTCTCCGGCGTGAAACTTCACAAACCGCTTTTGACACGTCTGCTCCGTCACACACCTTCTCCGTATGCTGCGCTAATCACTTTGTGCATTTCCGTCGCACTTTTACCTCCTGCCGTAACAAACAATATGCTGAAAATGTTGCGTATTTTCTTCCATCTTCAACATTCAAGTGGTTACACAAGAAGTCACCAATTTTGATAAGTTCTTTTTTAATGCATGCTTAGATGACAGCTGTCACAATATATTCTGTAACAAAATTGCTTCAAATGAAGTTCAAGACAACTAAGTGACACTCGAGCCACCTTACGGATAAAACCAAAAGAACTTTGTGGCCAACCCAATATTAAGTTTCCTCTTCTTTTTTGATAGTCAGCATTTAAAAAGAAGCCCTCGCACTCACCCCCACCCTCAGCAATAGTAGTCCTGCCATCCCACTCCGTCAGCTGCTACAGAGGAGGTTGGCTGTAACCCACCACTGTGGCATGGGGCAGGCCAGCAATGGTCTCCTCACTCCATCACATGATCGCACAACTGCCAAGAACTGAAAAAGTCACTCTTTACCTAGAAAGAAGGAAGCACTGGCTCTGGCATCACACAAAACAGGTTCAGATCTTGGCTTGTGTGCCTGGGCACCACTGGGCACACAGCTTCCCTCAGCGGGCCTGTGGCCTCATCGGTAAACTGGGGGAATGAATTTTACCCACTTCCTAGGATTAAATGAGCACAGTGAAAACTGAGATGAAAGACACCACACAATAGACGGGAGGCAAAAACAAGTAATAGTTAGATCGTATAAACGCGAAAATATAAAACAGGAACTGTAATGTAAACTGACCTGAGTATGAACCAATCAAAGAAAGAACAAAAGAAACGGCAAAACAGTTCGCCATGTCCAGCTCAAGGGGACTTGGACATCATCTCATATTGCTGCCTAACTTGTGCTCACATTGGCCGGTCATTCCTGTGGCCGGGCTGGCCTGGTTCTGCTCCAAGAACAACCAACCGCACACCTTCACTGTGGCAGCCTCTGCACCCTGAGTTCTAACCTGTGGGCTCGGCTTACGGAAGGGTGGAAGGCAGCAAGTGTATGAACGTGGAGGTGGCCTGAGGGTGGCGTGTCCCGGATGATCCTATCAGGAGTGTGAGGAGGGAAGAATGGAAGGAGCTTCTGAGCACCTCAGCTCATCACCACTGCCCTGGGAGTTGGGATTCAGTAGCCCCTCAGATTGAGACTGAGCTCCCACAGGTTAGTCAGCTCATGCAGCAGCCCCTCGCCTGTGCCCCATGTTAGAAACATGAACGCAGCTCTGAGGGCCTCCAACCATTCGCCTTCTCCCCACCCCTCACTCAGGCTGTCTGTCCTTTGAAATTCAAGTCACCCACAGCCTCTTCTCACATCCTCAGCAGCTGTCGGGGGCTTGCTGGCAAGCCTATGGGAGAAGTGAGGAAGGTAACAGAAGGAGAGGAAAGAAACTGGCAGGAAACGGTCCTACCTGAACTCATGCTCACCTGGTGGAAATCCCTGGGCTTCCACCATCCATCTATTTGCATGACAAGCTGGGACCAAAAAGAATCCGAATTAGGGCTGTTCCTTCGAAATTCTCATTTTGCTCAATCAGAAAGGGAGGTCCAAAGAACAAAGCAAGCAGTTCTGTGAGGTCACTCGGTAAGTTACTGGCCAGGTCAGGACTAGATAGAATTCAGGGCACCTAACTCATCACCCAGAGCTTTTCCCACATCTTAGCATCAACATGAGACAGTTCACCACCAACAGGTCCTCTTCTTCTAGGCCTACTGATCCCTGCCATTGCCCTGGGAGGTACGGCAGATCTGTCGTACTGCTTCTCTGAGTTAATGTTCCTAAGGGCAGGTTGCTACCCAGACACCAGGCTAACACCTGGGCGCTTAGTCAGTCCCCATGTTCTCTTCCCAGGCTGGCTGCGCTCACAACGCCCACCCTGCAGGCAGCAGACATTTTCTGATAGCTCCCCCACCACCTAGAGCAGTGCCACCTAAGTGGAATCAGAGTCACCTTGAGGGCTGGCTAAGACGTAAAACACGCTGGGCTCCACATCTCCAAGGCATTGGCTGCAGCCAAGTCTGGAGTGAAGTCGAGGGATCTGTATTTCAAACAAGCTCGCAGGTCGAAAATTCAAGTTTTCCAATCCAGTGGCATGTGGCAAGGATTTCAAACCCAACCCCTGCCTACAACTCCAGCTGCATCGTGCATGCCCGCCTAAAGTTGCTCCTCTGACATGCAGCTCAGATCTGGTACGTGGTCACAGAGGTCACCGGGCGACGGACTCCTTCCTGCTCACGGTCTGGGAATCCCAGCTGACAGTGGGCTTCCCCTTCATGGTTCTGAAACCAACACTAAGAATCTCTAAGGAGTTACAAATCAGCCATAATTGATTTAATTTTGAGTTAATTCTCCATCACTAACTCCTAATTCCAATTTCATATTTCCCTCTAGATACATTGTTCCAACCCCGTGCACAATCTACACTCAAATTTCCACCTCACCCCACATACTTAGGTAGCATTAAAACAGGTAGCCTTCACTTTATGAAACAAACCTTCAAATCAATTTCCATAGAGTCACTCCCATGTTCTAGGGTTGCCAGATTTAGAAAATAAAAATAAAATACGACCATGCTATCTGAATTTCAGATGAGCTAATAATTTTAGTATGTCCCTTACAATAGTTGGGATAAACTTGTAACAGAAATCGATGGATGCTTATCTGAAATTCAAACTAACAGCCTCTTGTATGTATTTTATCCGGTAATGCTGCTAAACCTGTGCATATATATACATATATATCCTCTACAATGTGTTAGTTCCTACAAATACAACCCAGATAGGCAAGAGTATGTGTGATCAATGTCTAAAAACTGGCAGCTGGGGAGAAGGCGGCCTTTAGTGTTTGCTTATGTGTGGAGCTCCTGCAACTGTCTTGCCAACATGAAGGACCAGAAGACCTGCAGAGCACCAGCATCACCAGGGCCATACAACTGATGGCAGCAACCACCTCCCACCAAGCCCTGGTTTTGGGAGGACAAATATGTTCTCATCTGAGCCACTGTTGGTTGGCTTTCCTATTACTAGTACCGAAATGATTCCTAACTGATACACAAAACATTGCTGTTAGCTATGGATCTTAGATTCTGCCTCTCCCAGTAGACCAACTGCACGTTTGGGGGTCATGTTGATGGGTCTCTTTCTTTCCTCCCTTCCCTTGCATCCATCCATCTACCAATCACCCAGCCATCACCCTCTGTCATTTATATATGTCTTCTATTCAGTGGTGTAGTAGTCCAAACCTATAGAAGGACAACACAATTATCAGTGTCTGACAGACTCTCGGACAGTTAATCACCAATGTTTTCCATCAGGGTCTCTGGGAACAGCATTTTGTAGGTTTGCTCTCAGCTGCAGCCGCTGCATACAGCTGTGTTCCTTCTAGAATTAAGATCCCAGATCCTCTCCTGACCCAGCCCTCCTCACCCACGTAAGTACTTGCTAGGGGTCAGATGACAACACTGCAGAAACCCAAACAAGCCACAGAGGATTGCCTAAGGACCCATAAATCCCTCCAGAACACTCGAGTACCCCCATGGGATGGGAGTGCTCTTAGCCAGAGGTTACATGAGAAGGCTGTTGACCGAGCAAATACTATGTTTACTAGCAATCCCAGACACTCGTGACTGAACACACTGTTGACCCGTCACAAAAAATTCGGTGTTTCTAAGCCCAAACATTGTTGACTGATAACGAGTTAACTTGTGTCTGCACTTGCGTTAGCTTTTGCTATAAAACTGCTGGTCAGCTCTGGCTGGTAGCACAGTGGATAAGGTGCCAGTCTGAGAACCCAAAGGTCGCTGGTTCAATTCCCAGCCAGGGCACATAATCAGGTTGCAAGCCAGGTCTCCAGCCAGGTCCGTAGCTAGAGGCAGGTGAAAGGCAACCACACACTGATGTTTCTCCCCTTCTCTGCCTCTCTCCCTTCTTCTCTGTCTGGAAATAATAAATAAAATCTTAAAAAACAAACAAAAAAAAACCTGCTGGTCGACTTCATACAAAAGCTAAACCAAGTGTAAACATGAGTTAACTCATTGTTGGTCAACATCTGGGCTTCAAAACACAAATTTTTTTTCATGACTGGCCAACAATGTGTTAAGCAACCAGGATTATTTATTTCTCTCTGATCCAACAAATGAAAAAAAAAACAAAACAAAAAAAAAAAAACAATGCTTGAAGGGTAAAGATTACCAAAATCACACATGGAGCCACTTAACCAATCATGTCCTAATTTTATTTTTCAAATGTATTTCTCCAAAGTCACGTCCCAAAGAGCCAGGCTGTGCATCCCCATTCCAATCCTGCTGTGCTTTCCTTTCGTATTCCCCATTAATTCCCACTTCTGGGAGCTGCTTGCATTGGCCATCATTCTACTTTTATGCCTTCCAGCTCAGTTCTCAAGACGTTCTCTTCCTAATGTCTAGGCTCCTACAGTATCTTGTGATAGACACCGCTTAAAAAGAGGCTCCATCACAGTATTGTAGTATAGACAACCGTTTCCAAATCACTGCAGACAATTCTGGATACTAGTTATACATTTTCTCCAATCAAGCCAGATGTGCTATTGTTTGTTCTCAGCTCACAGTCCCTTATCAGCACATCCACCAACTGTGTCCAGAGAGCAAGCACACAAGCATGTCAGCACCTGGAGGTATCAATCAGAGACAGACCATAGCCAAGACCCTCCTCCTCCTCCTCGGAGGGCTCCTGGCTGAGTGTGGTGGTGGCTCGGAGCCACAGCTGGCCTGTGAGAAGACCACACTTTGCAGAGCCAAACCAGATGTTGGAGGAAAGCTAAGACAGTGACCAATTTATGAGGGGATCGAGGTTGAACAAATTGGTAGGTGCGGAATGAGGCTAAAAAAATAGACAGGCTTTTACAGGAAATCTGTTCACACTGTGGATAATTAATTAATGTGTTGACTGGACTCCCAGAGGCAATCTCAGAAGCTGAAGCATGATTATTTTTGGTAGACTTAGGTTCTTATCAGGTGAAAAGAATATAGGTTCTTATCAGGTGAAAAGAATATAGGCCAACAAAGAGCTAGCTGGCCACATGGCCAACGGGCTGAGTGCTGTCCACCCCAACTCCAAATCAACATCATTTTTATAGCTTCAACCCAGACTGGAATTGCACCATTCAGAAGGGAACACCTAATCTCCAAATGTCCTAGACAGGTCCATCACTCCTGTGTGTCCCCCTATGACACTGTCCTGGCCTCTGCTGACAATACCAGCCGGGGACCCCTGATCCAAGATGGTGCCTGGGAGCTTGGACCAGCAGTGCAGAGCTAATCTTATTTATTCTCATGGAAATTTTAAATAAGGCAGAAGAGAAGTTCTCACTGATGGCAGGTGCCTAAGTGGGTAGACACACAGAGCTGGGGCTGGTAGACTACACAGGGCTGTGAAAAAGAAGAACGAACAGAGGCAGCTATACAGGAGGAGGGGAAAAGAACTCAGCTGATGAATGAAGAAAGGCAGAGGAGGACAGTGCAGGGTTGGGGGACAAAGAGGGAAAAATAGGAAGAAACTCGGGGGATGAAGATGGAAAGACAGACAAGGAGACAGAGAACTAGACACACACTATGGCTTTGGCTTCCTATAATCCTGAAAGAAAAAGCCTCGATTCCAAGAATTGCGGTAAAAACGGAGCTTTACTTCCTACTTCTGGGTTTGGGGCATGTACCTATGTCTCATAAACACAACCATCCCCCTTTTCCAACTTGGGCAGGTGTGTCTATCTGTCAACTATCAAAATGTGCAGGATTAGAACTCCCATCAACATGAAACATTCCTCTTGAGGTAAGTACAAAGGCTACTGCCCTTTAAAGCCAAAACACGCCTTCTTTCAACAAACATTTGTTGATCCCCTTCTATGTCTTTGACCTTGTCCTTAGTTCTGTGTTGGAGGAAATGAATCAAAATCCAGCAGGTACCCACCCACAGAGTGCAGAAAGCAGAAGGGAGATATCCCAGTACACACAATTATGACACAGTCTGAGGAGTGCTATTTATAAGCCACGTTAACCAGGAGGCAAGGCATGTGAAAACAGAGCTTCTGCCAGGCAGAAGGGCCCAGGCGGGCGCTGGTCAGGAAAGTCATCCTGGAAGAAGCAACGTCAGAACTAAATCCCGTAACAACCAAGAACCAGGTAGGTGAAGAGAGGAAAAAAGGGCCTTCCAGGCAACCTGGCTCCACTGAATGCTGGAGCTGACTTCTACTGTTGGGAGAATTTACACCACAGAAATGGGCAAATACTACATAGCAGGGCCCTGTAAAAATTCTCTTCCAGGAGTTGGGGTAGCGGTGCACATCAGGTCAAAGCAGAGCCCCTATTAAGCTCTTGTGTAATAGCTTCAGGATGTGGGTATTGTGCAAAGAAATTCTAGAGCCTACCACCCCCATGCTACCCTTCTTCTACCAGCCAGTTCAATTTCTACAGACACTTTGGGAAGTCCTATGTGCCATGCTCTGTAAGGTATGGAGGTTGAACGAAGAATGAAAAGGCCAAGAACCTTACACGCAGACGCAGCTGTGATCCCAGGCAGGCTTGGGTCAAGAGTAGTATATGAAGTTTAACCAAGAAATCCTGATAAAGGGGGAAAGAGGCGTGGAAGCCGGAGGACAAAGATATTGGTAGAAGATGGTATTGGTGTTGAACTGGGAAAAACCCTGCTGTTCGCAGAGCCATTCTGAGGCCCCTGTCTTCCCTCACCCCCACCTCCATGCATTCTAGGACCTTTGGAGCACCGCACTCATCCTCAGCTCCCAACACCACCTTCGGCCTGAGCAGGCTCCGGCCTGGGACACCAGTGCGACTGGGATTCATCACTGAGCCTGGCCCTGGGTGGCAGTCAACGCAGAGAACAAGAGAGTTAGGACATACCGAAAGGAAAACTTGGGGTCAAGGCAGAGCAATTCGGTCCCTTGTGCGATCTGAGAGGAGGGAACCAGGGAAGCCCAGAGAAAAGACTGTGAACCAGGGCGGCCGGGTAGTGGGGAAAGACAGGCAGGAAGCTGTGAGAGCAGTGGGCGGTGGGGTCGATGGGGCTGGGGAGCAAGAGGTGTGTGGGTGACTGAGCATGTCACAGCGACGATGCCAAGTGGGAAGCCACCATTTAGAGAAGTGACAGTGACAAAATGCATGGTTTTCTCCTCTAAAAACCCTGCACACACATAGACGGGAGGGATGAAAAGCAAGTGTTGAGAGGGGTGAGCACAGCTGAGGAAGCAAGTCCCAGGATGAAGGGCCTCGAACAGAAAGACAGCCTTTCCTGCTAAGGCTGATGAGGCCACAGGGCACAGGTGTGAATCCAGGGCTGTCGGCCCCTCGTGCCCACCCCCGTGCGCCCAGGTGGGCTCATGAGCCAGGAAAAAATGATCTCAGGATAGAGAAGGGTGGGGCTGACAAAGCAGACCAGACCGTTGGCACTCAAATTTTAGCTGAAATGTCTGAACGGATGAATAAACAAAATCCACACGGCATTAACTGGCCGATCAAAATCATTTAATTCCTGGTCTAGGTTGCTGGTATTAAACAACCCATGTCTTTCATCCGCCCCACGTTCCTGAAGACGAGACTACTGCAGCATTACAGAAAAGCGATGAACAGTTTACAACCTGAAACAACGCAGCTCAAAATGACAACACAAATTTAATGAACTTAAACACGGGTGAACTTTTTAACACATTCCATGTTATTTACACTGCTAAATGCATGCCTGAAGACCGCCTGCCAGAAACGCAAACAGAGATGACACATCTATCTTTTAAATGTTAATTTGCATTTCAAACTTTGAGCTTTGATATAAGGAAGTCATCTTTTCTCTTTTGGACTCAGGAAAGAGATTTTTATTTTTTTGATCCGTTCATCCATCTGCCCAACCATCATCATCCTTCCCATGTAACAAGTATACCACTAGACCTCATGAATACACAGAGATAAAAAGTCCTATTTTGAAAGGAAAATAGAATACGTTAAGTATAAAAATCAAAAGGCAAAGTGATAGAGGGCACAGAAGTGAATGGTTTGGTGGAGGAAAGGTGAAAGGTTGCAGATGGTACACACTAGTTTCCTAGGACTGCCGAAACAAAGCTACCAGAAACCGGGTGGCGCAACCAAAAGATATTCATCCTCTCACAATTCTAGAGGCCAGAAGTCCAAGGTCAGATATCTGCAGGGTTGGTGCCTTCTGAGGGCTGTGCCAGGTCTCTCCACTAGCTTAAGGTGGCCTCAGGCTTCCCTTGGCTTGTAGATGACAATCTCCCAGTGTTTTTACATCATCTTCCCATCTCATGGGTCTCTCTGTCCAAATTTCCCTTTTTTCTAAGAACACTAGTCATATCAGATTAAGGCCAACCTTCATGACCTCATCTTAACTTGATGATCTACAAAGACTATTTCCAAACAGATTACATTCACAAGGACCAGCGGTAAGGACTTGAACATATTTTGAGGGGGTGGACTTGAGGGGGACACAGTGGTCCCAATGACAGGATGGCAGCAAAGAGCACTGTTGTGCTCAGGGGAATGGAGAGACGGGAAGCCCTGCAACAGGTGAACAGACTGGGGCCGCAGGGCTCTGGGAGCGGCAATGGGCACAGGGGCCCAGAGGCCTTGACGTTGACCACATCCTGTTAGTGCAGAGATGCAACTGAAGAGTTTTAAGGAACGCGTTGAAGCCAGAGTACTGCGTTCTGCAAGATTCCTGTGGGCCTTTGCCAGAAATTTTTACTTTGTCTTTTGGTTCCCTTTGGCCCAAGAACTGGTAGAGAAGCCCCTTTACCCTTCCCATTTCAATGAGAGAGGGTTCGTGTTGGGCTCATTTTCCTTTCCTCCACTCTGGCATAGGATGGATTTGTAAACTGAGTGCCAAGTCAACACAGTGGGCTCCGCTTCCTCTAGACAGAGGCTGGTGGCCCCACTCCTTCACAGCCACCGAGTCAGGGACAGACGCAGAAAGCAACCTCTCTATGCTTCCACTCCCCACCACGTCAGTACCCGAGACAGAGGATACCCAAACCTGAAGGACCACAAGAGGTCCTCCAAACGGTGTCCCTGGGACAATGAGGCCATCTCTGGGAACACCGTGTGGGAGGAGGCCAAGAGAAGGAAATGATGAGGGGGTTGGAGCACTCTGGTCCTTGAGCAGCACCATTAAAAAAATAAAGCCTTCATTGAGATAGAATTCATATACCATGAAATTTACCCTGTTAGCCCTGGCTGGTGTGGCTCAGTTGACGTGTCAGCCTGTACACCGAAAGGTCATGCGTTTGAGCCCCGGCCAGGGCACTTGGCTAGGTTGCAGGTTTGATTCCCACCTGGGGTGCCTACCAAAGACAAATGATCGATATTTCCCCCACATTGATGTTTCCTTTCTCCTCCCCTAGCTCTAAAATCAAATATATTTTAGAAATGTACCCTTTTAAATTATACAAATTAGTTTTCTAGCTAGAGTTGTGCAGCCATCACCCCTAACTCCAGAACAATTTCTGGAATCAGACACCCTGTACCCATTCAGTCACTCCCCATCCTCCTTCCCCTTGGAAACCACTCCTCTGCTTGCTCTACAGACTGGCCTGCTTTGACATTTCATATGAATGAAATTACACATTTATAGGGGCCTTTACGTCTGGATCCTTGAACTTAATGTTTTCAAGATTAAATCATGTTGTAGCCCATGTCAACACTTTCACCTTTCTTACATCTGAATAACATTCCATTGTATGACTATACTGCCCTTGGTTTGCCCGTTCACCACTTCGCAGACATGTGGGTAGCTTCCGCTTTTTAATTACATTGAATAAGTTGCTATTAACACTTGTTACCAGTTTTGATACCTGTTTTCAATCCCCTTGGACATCTACCTAGGAGTAGTGCTCCTGGGTTATATGCTAATTTTATATTTAATTTTTGGAGAAACTACCTAACAGCCTTCTCAAATGGCTGTGTCATTTCACATTTCTTCCACTCCCAGCAACATACATGTAAAGGTTCTGATTTCTCTACATTCTCCCCAACACTTTTATTTTCTTTCTTTTTGACAATTGCCACCCTATTGGATATGTGGCTTTGATCTGCATTCGCCAATGACTAACGATGTGGAGCATCTTTTCATGTACTTATTGGCTATTTGTATATGTTAGAACTGTATTCTAGTGTTTTTAATTGGGCTGTCTTGCCATTATTGAGCTATAAAACTTCTTAATCTAATTCTGGATACAAATCCCTTATCAGATGATTTTAAATATTTTCTCCTTGGTTTTAGATAGTCTTTTCATTTGCTGATTGGTATCCTATGACACAAAAAAGATTTAAATTCTGATGAAGTCCAATGTTTTTTTTTTTTGTCTTAGCTTGTGCTTTTGGTGTCATATCTAAAAAATCGGTGTCTAACCCAACGTCACACAAATTTACGCCTTTTTTCCATCTCAGAGTCTTATTCCAGTTTTAGTGCTTACGTTTAGTTGAGGTCTGTGATCCAAGTTCCTTTTCATTGTTAACCTTTTGAGATGATGGCAGGACACATAAAATTTAACTCTCCCAACACCACCAGCTTGTTTTACAGGTTGGAGAGAGGAGTTGTTTGCCCACAGTCACGCCTGAGTTCCACACCTGGCCGGCTCGACTCAGGCTCTCTGCCTTACTGGGCCCGAATGCCTCCAGCTGTCCCGGAACACCGTAGGGACCAAACCTCCCCAGCGCACCCAAGGCCCCCAGGCTGTGCAGCTCTGAGGGGATCCTTCTCACAGATGACACCCCATGTCAACATGTGCGGTGGCCAAGATGACCCCAGGTGCTTTGAATGGATTTGCCCAGGTGTGTCACCTGCCTCTTACTCATCCCAAAACTTTCTAATTCATCTCAGATCCTACACCAACCACCCCCCGCAACCCACCACACCCCAGCAGGCCCCCATGTATCAGGGGAGTAAAATCTCTTTCACAGAACCTTTCTCCCCCATGTGGATGGTCACCTTGTCTCTTTCACTCAGTGGCTTTCACTGAACACATCCTGCACCAGGTCTTTGTCCCTGGGGGAAGAGAGTCTGAATAAGATGACACGGCCCCACCGGCCCCACCCGCCCCACCCTCGGAGTTGTCACTTCCTCTGGGAGGCACACTGAGTGCTGGCACTTTATCCCCCTCCTGACATTTCATAATGACAACAGATGTAATTGCTAAAATTAATGACTGCATGCTGGCTCAGTTCTTCGCGCTCCGTTATTTAACCCCTTCACAACTTTGCAAGGCAGTGCTATCGCGGCCACTGTCGATCAGAGGGACACCTAGAGACAGCAGGAGCAAAGTGTGATGCGTGGCAGGCAGCTTCAAGTACAAGGGGTCTGGGGTTGAGCTTGGACAGTGGCCGTTTTCTCAGGGACCAAGCAGAGCGTGGATAAAAATACAGGCATAAAAACATATGTCAGAGACAAAGGGAGCAGAGTGACAGGGCTGGACTGGAGGGAGATGGGGCTGCACAAAGGGCAAGGACACGGCCTCTGTCAGAATTCATATTCATAAGCCACAGCCCGGAGAGCTAGCCAATTACACGGGGAAGAGCCACGTACGAACTTGCCTTGTGCTGATAATGTAATATTATTTCATACTCTGTGCCTTTGAGACAATCTGGGGGGAAAAAAAAAGCCACCAACTCAAAGGAAACTGGCATTAATAGGATTCAGCGTGAGGATAAGATCCAGGAGTGGGAAGGCAGAGATGAGGTTGTTTGATTCCTGACAATAAATACTTGTATTGCAGGTCATTGAGTTTGGTGTTGAGCACTGTCATTTTTTGGCTAATTGAATGTCCCGGGAATCCCTGAGGAAGACGATTGTTGGTGGAATGCAAATAGAGCCTCTTCTCAGAAACAGGGACCATTTCCCCTGACCCAGGTGAGCTGGAAGGCTGAAAAAAAAGCCAATCCATCCCCAGAGGCAAGGGAGGTCGAGACCCTGGGAGGCCATCTGGGTGCATTGGCCAGGGCTGATGGCAGATTCTTCCCTGCGGAGAGAAACCGATCCAGCCCCCCACACCTGGCACAGGGCAAGTCAGCAGGACACCTGGGCCCTTAGCTGACTATGGGGAGGGGAGGTGGCAGGGAGGACCACGAGGAAGTAGGGACCCAGTCCATCTTGCCACCGCAGCTTCCAAAGAGGCCACGGACACATCCCTCTTCCTCCAGTTGGAGTAGAGGCTTCTCGGTGACCTTGGACCCGTCCATGTTGACGCCTGATGATGTACAGCACCCTCCTCCGTTCTTTACAGCATTCCAGTTTGGCTAAGAAATTGGACAGTCGTCTCGGTGGGCCGAGCACAGCCGGCGGCTTCAAGACACCTGGGAGGGAATCGGGGCCTTCCCCATTTCGCCCTGCGACCTCCCTGCCCAGGCCGCAGTTCCCCCATCCGAAGAGCGGCCTACCAACACGCGCCTGGCGAGTCTGTCTGCGGGGGTTCGATGAGACCCTGTACGTGGTTTGCTGCTCCGGTACAGCACGTGGCACGGGGGCGAATCCTGCCCGGGGCCCGACAAGCTCCTGCGGGCGGCCGGTTCCCGGAGCGGAGCAGCCTGCCTGGGGCGCCCAGCTCCGCGAGAGGTCCGCTTCCCATCCTGGTTCTGGGACGGAGTCTCGCCGCCTCCCCGCTGCCCCTGGCACCCAGCATCCTACGCTCCCTGCGAATCGCAGGGCAGCCCGGGAAAAAGGCTCCTGGGTATGGGGGTCCTTCCCCAAGGGGCCGAATAGGACTTCCTAAACCAGAAAAGGCGGCAGCCTCCAGCTCCAATTTCCCCTGCAGCAGCCGTGAGGACAAGGAAGCCCGGAGTGGCCACTTGGGGCAGCCCTGTTGCCCTTCCCACCACCTCCTGACAGTGTCTTCAATTAAAGAGTGCAAAGCACCGGGCCGAGAAGTGGCCCCCTGAAACGCAGCTGCAGCAGATTCCAGAGCTCCCCATGGGCTCTCACTGGGGGGACCCTGGGGGAGGGGCGGGAAGAGCAGCAAAACATGCAGCTCCTCCCTGGGCCTGATGAAGATGAATATCTCCTCCCTGACAAGATGAGGCAGCTTAATCGCTACAATTAATACAGAATCACTGAGGGCCGAAGATGGGGGCGTGGCGGAGGTGGGGGATGGATGAGAAATGCAGCTCAGAAGAAGAAACAATGTGCAAACGTTGACTGCACGAGATTTCTGCAGGTGCCCAAGGTAACACAGAAACCTGCTTGATAACGTCCAGTTTCAGAAGCACTTTGCCTACGAAGACCATCGGACCTCCTGGACGAAAGAGGCTGACCTCAGCAACCACAGCGAGAATCGCTGGAGGACCTCAGTGGGCAGGCTGACCACCAGCCCCTCACCACAGCACGACTCCAATGAAAAGCAGCTCAGGCGTGGGCTTCTGACTCCACTCGCCACGATCTACTCGCTGTGCCTCCTAGACTGAGCCCAAGAGGCACCGTCTTCTGCAGCCTCCCTTGACATCCCCCTGAGTTACATGTCCATGCATCGAGACCCCCAAAGACAAGCTTACGTGCTTCTATTACAGTCATTGTTTTGTATGCACTAGTCTTATTACAGTAATTATTTTGGATTGCAACTGGGAGTCATCTCCCCGTAAAGAGATCACCACTCTTAAGACTTAAATTCTCACTTATCCTGTAACCTCCCTTCCCTACTAATGTGTCTCCATTACCTAATGTCCTGGTTTCCTCCAAAGCCCCATTATTCCCAGGAATGGCCACATGGAGGAAGGTCATTTTCACCTAAGACCAACAAAACAAATTTTTTCCAGGATAGGATTTAGGACTTGGCATTATTTGGTCTTTCTCAGATTATGGTCCAGGATCAAACATATCCTGGGTAGTTGATAGCTGCTTCAACATAGAACAGGAAAACAGAGGAGTGGGAAAGAAAGGTCCTAAAATCAGGTGGCCGCTGTGCAGAGGAAACCTCAGCATCCCTGAAGAAATGTGCCAACACATCAGGGTGACACAGGGCCTGCCTGCCCACAAAGTACTGCGACCTTTCTCAAGGAAGAGGTCATTTAAAAAGGGGTAACTGCCCCCCCCCCCCCCACACACACACTAATCCTCTCTCAAACTCTGGGCAAGTTTTCATCTCAAATTAATTAGCTCAGGATTTCCGACTCCCTCATTCCACCCCGCTGACAGCTGGGCTTCAGGGTTTGGGAAATGTGGAACTGGCGTGGAAGCATCATACGAGGGCAGGCCCTGGGCAGAACCTGTTTACCCCCACGTTTCACAAGAAGGACTAGGACCCTTAAGTAGGAGAAAGCCTTCCAATGTGAAGGGCACTCGTCTGGCATTCATCAAGGAAGACAAATCATCCACATGTGTCTGATGAGTCAACATAGCTGCCTTGTGCGTAACAGACCACCCTGGGGCACTGAGTACACGTGTGTGAAATGAACGCTGCAGCAGTGCAGGGCCTACGGAGGCCTCCTTGTCCAGCTCATAGGTAGATTACAGTCTTTTGTTTTCATTGATTGGGGTGGCATTGGTTAGGAAGATCATAGAGGCTCAAGGGTGCATTTCTGTGATACACAACGTGCATGTTGCATTGCATGTCCACCACCTCAAGCCAGATCCTCTTCCCTCACCACACATTTGGCCCCCTTTACTACCCTCTCACCCCCCTCCCTCTGGTGAGCATCATCCTGTTGCCTGGGTCTACGAGTTGACAACCCTATAGCTCATTTGGCCTTTACAAAAAGAAGCGACACATTATGCAACAACGTGGTTCCATTGGTAGGTTACTGCAGACGAATTGAAAAAGTGGCTGCTACAGGCCCACCATCTCAGCTACCGAATCACCCCCACTGTGTACGACCCACAGTAGGGGATTTAGGCCCAAAAGCAGGCTGAGCCATTGAAGGGCTTTCAGGCAGACAGGAATGGGAATACCTAGGCAAACCCAGCAAGTCAAGATCCAATGTGAGTCACCTGGGGTTTGCTGCCAACATCTCCAGTGGATGGAGACTTCCCTGCAGGCGCAGGGGCACCTGGGCCAAAGCAGAAATGCAGAGCCAGCCAGCAATCACAGCCAGTCCCGAGGGCCTGGGCCCCGTGTCCTCAGGGTGTGTCACTCCTGCTGAAGCACCAGCACTGCCAGGAACCCACCCAGGACGGGGCTAAACCTGGGGCAGGCGCAGATGCTGTGGGAGCAGCTGCAGAGGGGCGTGGGTGCTGCATGGGTGCTGCACGGCACAGCCAGAGCGCCAGGAAATGCAGCCGGAGGGAGAAAGAGCTCTCCCCCTCTCTCTGCGTGCCTGTTTCCATTGCATCCATTACACTCGGCTTGCAGCGAGCTCAGTCCAACGGCGTGCAAATGAAGCCTTTGCTTTCTACTTATTAGGCAACAACTACGTGCCAAAATAGATTTTTGGCACTCTTATTTTATTTGCAATTACAGACCTAAAGTTTATCGATAAATGAGCTCATCAAAAATAAAAGTAGTAAGACCGCAAGCTGCAATTTACCGAGAGCCCAATACGTGTCAGTTGCCTGTGTAAATCACACTTAAGACCTCGGAATCAATCTACATGGAAGATACAGCCGATCCCCCTTCTACACGAGAAGGCAGGCTTAGAAAAAGGCAGACACGTGACGGTGTTCACACAACCACTGAGGGGCATGGACAGGTGTCCGACCCAGAGCTTTGTGACTGAAAAGCCCCTGAGCCTTCCACCCTGGCTTGCTGTCCTCTTAGCACACAGGTGTTCCCTCTCTGAGAAGCATCAGTAATGCCCGGCACAGGTGGGGAACTTCCTCTTGCCCAGGCTTTTTCACACGCCTGGGTCCCTCCCAGAGGCAACTGCCCCCTCATGAGACTGTAGAACATGACCTGCCAGCACTTCGATCCAGGTGCACCGCGCCCCCCCGCCCCCCCGAAGCCTTGTTTCTGACCTCTGGTCACTGAGCCTCTAGGCAGTGTCACCAAAGCACCCCCAACCCACAGTGGCCTCTGTATTTCTATGCCATCCCCGCATCCAGGAAGACACCTTCTGCTCAGTTCACTACACACATGCTACTGACCAAAAGGGAAAGAGAAGAGGAAACAGAAAGCCATATATAGGCTCTGAGCCGGACAGACGGGGTCTGCACTCACAGGCTGTGACCCAGGCTGAGTTCCTCACACCCTGCACTTGGCCTATAAGAGGCGGCAGATGATAGGATCTGCCCGCTGTGAGAAGGAAACAGGAGTCCTTAGGCCAGGACACAAAGCCAGTGCATGCCAGCGTTCAAGTTCATTACCCTGCGGGAAAACAATGCGAGGAATGGCCCTCAAGCCTGGAGGAGCCCGGCTTCTTTCCCCTGGGCCCTGAACAAGGGACCAAGCTGAGGCAGCGGGCAAACCAGGGATCTTTCTGCTGCCTGCCTGACATGGGGAGGCAATGCAGAGGTTATTTGGGGCGGAGGGGCAGACTGAATGGAAAAGGAAACTCCTCTCCATTCTCCAGAGAGACACCTGAACAGGACCCTATTAAGAGACGGGTGAGAGCAAAAGGTAAAAATTTTGTAACACTCACTCTGAGAGATCTTCCTTATCCGCCCCTTCATGCCACTCACCTCGAAGTGTTTATCCAAAACATGAAATTAAGCTGTGGGGGTGCCGCGTCTCTCCCTCTCCAGACCTGGTTACTCTCACAGCCTCGTTCAGCGCCTGCGGGCGCCCCAGGCTCTGGGCACAGAGACGTGCCTGCATTCCTCTCTGCTGATTTAAGGAGTTCAGGAACCCAAATGGCCCCAAATCTCACTGGCGCGAGCCAGGCACGCCATTCTGGGAAGCATAAATCATAGGTACAGCTTCTGGGAAAAGCAAGGCGGGGAGGAAGGGAGTTATCTCTCCTTCTCAGAACAGGGGGACCCTTATCTGCCCCTAAAGGCAGAACCCCACCATTAACCAAGCAGAGGCGACCACCAGACAAGGCCAAAGGGGCAAGCAAGGAAACTCTGGTTTGAACAGAAAGATTAACTCAGCTGAGTCTGTGTATTTTCCAAATACATGGGAAGGGTTATTTGTACACAAAAATGACCAACTTTTCCAATCTTCATGGGGAGTGAAGGGACTGTTGACAAAATGGGGTGCTATAGGGAATCAGCAGTTCCTCACTGGGCAGGTCATGCGGGTGGTCGCACCCCAGACCTATAACCTCTTTAGTGGAAGGTTTTTAAGCCAGCTCTGCGCGCTGTTCTTGTGCAACTAGGTGACCACACCTTTGAGATGCTGGAAGTAGCAGCCTCGGAAGGACCACCTTCAAGACAGCACATGATCTGGACTCGCCTGGCATCCAACTTCCACCTTGCTTTCTCCCCCCTTCCCTCAATTTTCCTGGCATTCCCGGCTTAATTTCACACGCGTAAAAGAAACCACAAAGTTGTCCGGAGCATTTGAGATCTGCAACTGTCATTAATTTGACTCAAGCGCATACAAAATTTTTCCACAGGTTCAGATGTTTCTTATGTTCACCAGGACCTTACGTAGGAAGGAGAACGATCTAGAATCAAGTCAATTAAAAGAGGTGGATAAAACCTTGGAGAGGCCAGGAGAATGTGACCATCTGAGTTAGATCCTTGCTCCCCCACTTACTAGCTCTGACCCTTGAGCACACTGGTGAACTTTCCTGCACTTCAGTTTCTTCTGTATAATGGGAATATCAGTAGGTACCTCACCTCACAGTATGGTTCTGAGGAGCAAATGAACGAATACAAACTAAGCATTTAAATGCTTCATAACAGTTGCTCATGAAAGTTACAAAAACACTAAGTCCAAAAGATATCCACACTCCTATGTTCACTGTAACATTACTTACAATCACCGAAACATGGAAACAACTTGTGTCCATCGACAATGACTGGCTAACGGTGCAGTGCATGTATATACTTGTATACTCATGTGTACAAGATCTGCCCCAGAAGTATTGGCCAAACGAACTATTATACAGACATTGGTTCAATATAATTCGGGACAGACCTCATATAGATACACGCACAATGGATTATTTAGCCATAGAAAAGGATGAAACCTTGCCACTTACAATAGCACAAATGGACTGATGGACCTAGAGAATATTATGCTAAGTGAAATGTCAGAGAAAGAAAAAAATGTTGAGTTCACTTATATGTGAAATCTAAAAAATCAAAAACAAAAACAGATACAGAACTAATGATTGCCAGAGGGAAGGGGTTGAGGAATGGGCAAAAAAAGGGGAATAAAAGGTACAAACTTCCCCTAACATAATAAATAAGCCACGGGATGTAAAGTACAGCACAGCGGATATAATCAAGACTCTTCAATGACTTCATATGGTAACACATAGGTACTACACGTACTATGGTGATTGCATTATAAAAATGTCAAATCACTGTGTTACACACCTGAGGCTAATAGAATACTGCGGTATGCTATGATTAAAAAAAATGTTTATCAACCAAGGATTCAAAGACAACTACGGAAAGGGGAGGCCTCACCATCAGAAGGGTGGAGAAAACCGTGACTATGAACAACTTATCCTGCACTTTTCTTCTAAGCAATGCAACCCATTCTTTTCCTCTATGGAAGGGAGGTACAATTAACACAAGAAGTGGTTCATGGAAGCACAGGCAACGTTTTGTCTGAGCATGATTCTCTCTCCCTCAGGAACGCAGAGGGCTCACCTTCAAACGTCAAAGGAGCTCAAGGCCAAAGCCAGGCTGCTGTTAGGACCAACAGACACTCACCCAGCGTCACACTCACCCACCTGGTCATTACTGCATCCAAGCCCAAGGGCCAACAAGAGCAGCCCCCAGAGGCTTCCCTGGACCCTGTCAAACTTCCCTCATTTGCCAGAAGATGAACAGCAGGCCTGAAGCACCCGTTAAAACCCAGACACCTGTGTGCCGCCCCTGCACTCAGCGCACCTGAAGTGCCCCGGGGTGGGCTGGGAATCTGCCAGTTGAATAACTGCCCCAGGTGATTTCTGAACTTGCCCTCCTGACGCTCAGCAGGGGGAAATACTGGTTCAGGCAGCCAAAGGCAAGTCCGGAACGCAGGGATGGAGTCCAGACCCGCTCAGGGCCTGCGGGGTGGACCCCAGACTACCTGCTGGACCTCACCCACCAAGCCGCCTCTGCTGCTTCTCTCGCCAGCCCCCCTGTCTTCTTGCTGTGCCACAAGGGCTCCTTCCTGCCGGAAAGGCCTCTCCTGGTCACCTGGCTCAGAGACGCCTGCCCTCAGACACTTTCCGCCCCATTTCTCATCAAGCCTCTCCCCTGCCACTTTCAAGAGCATCTCTGGCTGCTTCATTCCTCTGTAGCTCTTCTCACCACCCTAGCACTCGTGTTGGTCTCCTCCCTGTCCACCAGGGAGCGAGCTCCAGGAGCAGCACGTGGAGAACCCTCCCTCCCCAAAGGAGTTGTGCGAGGGTTGAACTTTGATGCGAAAACCCATGTTCGAGAGCACCGCCACCTCATCAAAACTGCTACAAGGGAGAGAGTCCCTGCCCTGGGACATTCCTGCCAGAACCCAGCACTGGCTCTGCTCTACCGAGAAAATACAGGGGTTGTGGAAGATGAGGAATGGAGTGCCCTCTGCTGGAGCAAAAATGACAAATCCCCACTACCTGTGTGGGTCCCACCCTGGAAAGAGGATACTTGCATCCTCAGGTTTCTTCGCTGGTGTCCATGAGCAACTTTAGGCTTTTGAGAGCACAGGTAGCGTATCAAACACAGCTGAACACAAAGTGACTCTGACCCAACTCTGTGCGAGGCAGGATGGACTCCTTTTCATCTGCACAAAGCCCCATCCAATAGGGAACAGCACTCCCAATTCTGAAGGTGCAATGTGGGCTCAGATAGGTTAAGTTACTCAGCTAAAGACACACAGCGTTTAAGGAGAGACATGGGAATAGGATTCCCAGGTGCTGACTCCGCTACAGCCCCATCAGTGAAACCTGTTAGAGAAGTGATTCAACTTTGCGTCAGAGGAGGGTCCTTCCCTCTTCGTTCCTCTTTCAATTGCTCACGACAGGTCATCAAGGTGAAATAATTTTTTCCAAACACAGCCACTGGGCCCACAATGAGCTGCCTTATGACCATAGCAATAGTAGGTCTCCATCTCCTCCTCCCATGCCTGCCCCTTGCACACCCGAACAGAGTGATGCCAATGTCTGGAAGATGACAGAAATGAACGCACGTGGGTGACATACATTTTCTGTCTTCACTGGAGATGGTAATAAAGCAGTGGCAAGCAGTGAACCAAGCACAGTGATACAAACTACCTGGATGGTGGTTCCAATTCCACTGCTTGCTTAGGCCCCAAGCTTAGTTTGGTCAATTCTCTAGGCCTGTTTCCTCCCAGGGCCTTCTTTGGACCAGGTGGGCCATCTTTTGCATCTCTCCCAGGATGACCGTCCCACATTCTCAGCAATATGAAAAGAAAACATGAAAAGGGTGCTAACATGTATTGAATGACAGCTCCTCTAGGATAGGTACTTTATAGCCTTTATAACAGGTGCCCATTCCAGTCCCTTTTTCAGGGAGCAGAAACTGACCTGCAGGGATGTTACCTCACTGCTCTATTGTCCCTCTGTGATTTAAATAGTGTCACCTATCATTTAGGGACATGTGCACCCCACCATCAGCCCCTGTCCTAGATAAAGTCCTTGTGTAGTTTTCAAAGGTTTCATCAGCTCAGGCTTCGGGCTGCCTAGATGATTTCCGGTGTGCACTCCTGCTTTTAATTGCAGGAGTCTCTGGCAGAAACAAAATGCAAATTGCATTAAAGAACGAATCGAATTGTCTGCTTATATTGGCTTATAATAATCCCACAAGCCACAGAACAGGGTTTGCCTTCCCGTCCATGATGGCCTTTTCCCTTGTCACAGGATTTGCCCTGTCCTTATCTAAAGCCTGAGCATGCTGACTTTGAAATGTCATCTACCAGTGGCTTCTACATGTACCATAGAGACGGGCCTTTATAGGTGCAGCCTGGGTGGGCATGCTGGTACCTGTATTTCCTGGCCGGGTGACCTGGGTGAAGGACCTTAACATCCCTGAGCCTCGGTTTCCTCATTTCTCAAATGGGACAAACATGAAGTTGTTTGGAGGAATGAGAGGTCATGGATGTAAAATCCCTAGTCCGCCCATGGCAGAGAGGAAGTCAAAGGTCCAAAGCCAAAGTCCACCTGAGCGAGACAGTCAATAATAATAAGCAACAGAAGCCAAAGCGAGAGGTGCCGCCTTCTCAAGTCAGCTTTGCGTAAAACAACAGTACCTGGGGTGATGCAGAGGTCAACACGGACAAATGGGGACCATGGCAAATGGGAGCAAACAGCCACGCACTGCCAAGGAATAGTCACTCCTCAGCTCCAGCCAATCACTGCTGCAATGGAATGAGGGTCATGTTTGCTAGGCCTTTTTTTTTTTTTTTTAAAGGAAAGCCAGAAATCATTTTTATGTGCTATCTCCCATTTTTAAACTATCAATATAAATTCAAAAATGGCAAGGCAGTGGGCAGGCCAAAACTAATAAACCAGGTGCAGCCGATTCTGTTTAATGAGCTACAAATAGAAGCTACTTAGTATCCAGGGTGCGGTCAAAGTTTACAGCTGAGACTATTTGAAACAGTTCATTCTTGTATTATTTTCTATATGAACTACCATAAACATACTTTTCCCCACCCTGTATATTTTGTGTTTCCGTATCATCTGTAATCTAGTAACAAAAGCTTTTCCCCCCAGGCACATGGAAATTTTTTAAAGATTTTATTCATTTTTAGAGGGGGAGGAGAGGGAAGTAGGCAGAGAGAGAAACAGAAATCTGTGGTTGCCTTTCACCTGCCTCCAGCTGGGGACCTGGGCTGCAACCACGGTATGTGCCTTGGCTGGGAATCGAACCTGCAACCTTTGGGTTCGCAGGCTGGAGCTCAGTCCACTGAGCCACACCAGCCAGGGCTTAGCACATGGAATTTATGAAGATGCAGGCTTGTTCACAAACGCAGATGGGAACATTCACCTAACGTGGCTGGATGTCCATGTCAAGAAATAATACTGTGTTAATAGCAATTGGAGCTACTTCATTGCTTGAGTTCTAGTAGGAATATGGGCACGCCTCATTTTTTGCACTTCATGGATATATATATATTTTTTTAACCAATTGAAGGCGAGGCCTTCCACCAACAAAGATTATGACTCCCTTAATTGTAATACTTGCTTTACGAGGGTGGTCTGCAACAGAACCTGCAATATCTCCCAGGTGTGCCTGTACTACTGGTCTTATTTCAAATTGATGGAAACACCTTTTCAGAATTAGGGTTCTATGAGCGAATTTCAGATCTTGACGTCAGTGCTGTGATCAGACCCTCCCAGGGGAATAGGTGTCGAAATGGTGCAGCAGGGATATCAGGGAGGAAGAAAGAAAATGTGGTTAAATAAAAATGTTCAACATCTATCCCAAAAGGAAAAGTTTCATGCTTAAAAAGCATTTGAATTTCAAAGTTAAACAGTGACATAGATTCAAAAATCCCAAAGGCTCAAAATTCCTCTTATCTGAACAGAATGCAAAACCCACAAAATGTCTCCAAATTCAGATACTGAACTGTTAAGATGTGCATATTTTTAAAAAATAACAGAAAAATGAATAAGTAAAAAACTTCAATTGTCACAAAATGAACATACCCATGTCATTATCATAGGTGAATTACCAGCACCCCAAAATCTTCCTTATGCCCTCCCCTAGTCTCTACCCCTATATTAATTTTTGCCTTTTTGAATTTATGTAACTGGAATCATACAGTATGTACTCCTTTGTGTATGTCTTCTGAATCTCAACACTATCTGTAAGCAAGTTCATTTTCACTGGTCTGTAGTACTTCACTAAACCAGTATGCCTCTAGTTGTTTTACTGTGGATGGACATTTCAAAATGGTGCTATTTCAAAATAATGCTGATGTGTACATACTTGCATGTATCTTTTGTGCAAATGTACATACATTCTCTTTGGTATGCACATGTCCCTATGGCTTGAGGCAGAACTGACAGGTCTCCTAGTATCCTCAACTTTAGGAGGTAACACCAAAGAGGACTCCAAAGTAGTTATACAGATGGCTATCTTTTACTTAAAATGAACAAACCTACTCAATAGGTCTGAGTGAAATCCCTCCTTATGTTACACTAATGAAATCACTTGAAGACCAGGACCCCTAATAAGTTTTTTTTATCTTCTTTTTAAAGATTTCATTATTTTTAGAAAGAGGGGAAGGGAGAGAGGCAGAGAGGGAGAGAGACATCAATGTATGGTTGCTTTTCACCTGCCTCCAGCCACAGACCTGACTGGAGACCTGGTTTGCAACCTTATTATGTGCTCTGGCTGGGGAACCGAACCTGCGACCTTTGGGTTCGCAGGCCGGCGCCTTTAGTCTTTCTTTTCAGAAAACCAACATTGGTTATTGACTAAACACCTATTACAGACAAATTAGTATGGTCTAATATTGTTTGAACATACCAACATATTCTGAATATGATGGCTTTTTCAAAAACTCAAGTCCTGCTGAATATTTACATATCAAATTTAAGTATTGAACCCAAAACTCTCAAATCAAGTTAACATGTCCATATAAGAAAGCAAATGGTACAACACCCTTTAAAGGACAAGAACAAGGTCGCTGGTTCCATTCCCAGCCAGGGCACATAACCAGGTTGCAAGCCAGGTCTGCGGCTGGAGGCAGGTGCAAGGCAACTATAGATGTTTCTCTCCCTGGAAATAAAACCTCTTAAAAACAAAACAAAAAAACTTGTATTAAAAAATAAAGGACAAGAACAGGATAAAGAGGATGAAGGAGAATGGAACTAGGTGGGGGGCAGGTGTGGAGGACCAAATCATGGCCCCCCAAAATATGTCCATGTGTTAATCCCCACAATCTGTAAATGTTACTTTACATGGCAAAAGGGATTTTTGCAGATGTGATTAAAAAGGGTTTTGAGGTGGGACAATTATCCTATTCAGGTCCCAATGAGATCAAAGGGTCCTATGAGAGAAAGGCAGAAGCGTCACCGAGATATGAAGAAGAAGCAGAGGTCAGAGTCAGCGTTTGCAGGTGCTACACTTCTAACCCTTGGAGATGGAGGAAGGGGCCACAAGCCACGGACAGCAAGCAGCCTCTAGAGACTAAAAAAGGGAGGACATGGAGTCTCTGGCTCGGGCTTCCAGAAGAAACCAGCCTGTCCAAAAACATGACTTTAACCCAGTAAGGCTTTTAGATTTCTGACCTCCAGAACTATAGGATAATTTGGAGGTGGGGTTTGAAACCCCTAAACTTGTGGCCATTTGTTGCAGCAAATGACCTATTAGGTTTCCCGTTTCCTAGCCCTTGAGACCCTCTAGGAGAAGCAGCCAACCTGTACGACAGGGTCTTTTCCTCCAGCCCAGCAGGACCACCCATATTATGCAGAAAAGGTTAGAATAAGTAGTCACCTTAAAAACCAACACAACCGAATAAAATCAGGGTAAATTTCAACTGCCCTCTAAGGTTACAAAGACCTTAAGGAGAGGCCGTTTGACCCAACGTAGGACCACAGACACTTGCAGTTCCCTGTGGTGCGGCACTGACAGCTACTAAGTAGTGGCTGCGAAAGCCCTTCATTCATGGTTCTTCAATTATTCAAAACTTTTAAACTTACACTTTCCACTTCATTTGGCGTTCCGCATCCTGTGTTCCTACGCCCATAACATCCTTATTAAGTGATACATCTGGGCCACCGGCAAGAAGGCAAACAGGCTCAGGTGCTGTCAAAGATGCCACACAACCTAGCCTGGGGGACACCTTGCACCCTCTGTAACCAACCTGCTGGCTCAACCTGAGCTCAGGGGTGGAGGAGCGCATGCTGGGACAAGGTCTCCTTGGACAAGAGACCCCCCCCCCTCATCACCCCTATTGCACTAGTCAAGTGCCTCCTGACCCCTCTTCATGATGAAGCAAAGAAAAGTGCATGAACTTACTGCAGCTCTTCCAAGGACCCTTGTGTCAGGGCCCCAGGTCTTCCTGTTGAAATTCATAGTGCTGTCTCTCCAACCGCTCGTTGCAGGAGGCGTTTGTGTTGATAAAACACGGCAGGAACAGTGACCGGAGGCCCCGACAATGACAAAAGGTGAGCGCAAGCTGAACTCCCTTCAGAAATTAATCCCTGCGCCTCGCTACATGGCCCAGGTTTTAAACCTCCGAGGCTTTGCACCTTCTGAAGACGCCCGCTTTTGAAACACCCCCTCGCACTCGCCCACCCCCTGACCCTTCTGCACGGAGCCAACGCACAGAGGAGCTGCTTATAAAGTATCAGAGGACGGCATGTGGGAACAATTTTCCAAATGACTGAAAAACACCCTCTCCCCTCGTGCTGATAACGCAGCAACAGCTGAACACCAGCTCCTTGATGGGTAGAAAACAGATCCGCACGCGCAAATGAAAACCTCGTGCCCGGGAGTAAAGAGGATCCAGGTGGAAAACAAGAGGCACGGTCTCATTACCACGTGCTTGAGGGGGATCGCTCCAGCCCGGGGTCCACACCACAGGCAGGAGGAAGTGAGGGTCCTGGCACCCCCCCACCCAAGGTCTCTAAGCACAGACAGGTGCTCAGGGCCCAAGGACGAGCCTTGCCCGCTGGTGGCTCCTGCTTCCCTCAAAGCCCAGAACCCTTCCCAGCCAGCATTTCCTAAGGACCCCCAAGGAGTGACTTTCAGGCACTGGAAGGGCAAAGATGAATAAAACAGTCTTGTCTCCAGACACTGATGAGCACGTAGCTAGGAAGACACCGAACAAGCGAAATGTCCCTTGGTGAGGGCTGTCACGGGTGCTTCCATCTGGAATCAGACACCAGAGGGAAAGGACATGGAATGTGGGCTTGGGCGGTGCTGGCTGGGAGGAAGGTGGTGAAGAGAATTGTTTACTGGACAGAAAAAACATGAGCCAAAATGAGGAAGCCACCAAGCAGAACTGTTCTCAGGGAGTTCAATGAGGCACTCACCTGAGTGGAAAAGAAATGATAAACTAAGAGGGGGAACGCCTGGGAAGGAGGCAATGGTGAGAACTGTGAGCACTCGAAGCCAGAAGAGGACGCCTTTCTTCCCGCATTCATTCACTCCTTCAACAAACAGTTGGGAACCAGCCCTTCTCCTGGAACTGTAGTGGGAGCTGCAGATGGAAAGATGAACGAAAGAATCGCTCCCTTCCCTCCTGAGGTTGGTGGCCTTTCCTGAAGACAGGGAATTATACAGGTAAGAAAAACACAGGGTTGTGACGTGAAGAAGGGGCGAGTTCAAGAGTTGGGGGGGGGCAGGTGGCAGAGGAAACCCATAGAGTTAAGGGTGAAGAGCAATCACGAGACGAGAGAGGAGGAACCAAGGGAGCCAGGCAAAGAGTGGGAGGGGATGGGCAAGCAGGCAGCCATGTCCCGGGAGAAGGAGCAGCACGGGAGACCTGCGGCCATGGAGGGCAGCGCACCGGGATGTACGTGTCCAGATGGCTGGACGGAGCGTGAGCTGGACGTTCGGAGGTGGGGCCAGGGGCCAACAGGTGGGGTGCAGGTGGTGCAGGTGGGGGCTGTGATTCAGCACGTGCTCTGGCTACTCTCTGGAGGTGGAGGAGAGGCTGCTAGCTCAGTGTGGAGCCCAGAGGAGGAACGGGGCATCAGAGGCCAAGGTTAGCTGCAACCAAATGTGGCAGCCCCACAATGGAGGGAATGAAGAAGGAAGAGAATTAGGACTTGCAAGTGCGCAGCCTGAGGGATGTGGAGCTGGGAATGTTAACTATGGTGACCAGTGGAAGAAGGGTGGACTTGAGAAGAAACGAAGTAAAAAGTTGGGCTTAGGAACTTGGGTGTTAGGTACCAGCCAAGTATCCCCTGATTAACATCCTGAACCAAGTGGTCGCTTGGCTGGCTTTTGACAAACAGTTGTGGTGTCATCACTTTCCTAGAAAATCAAGCGGTTAGAACAGATGTTCTTAGCCCTAGCTGGTGGCACAGTGGTTATGGTGCCAGCCTGCAAACCCAAAGGTCGTTGGTTCAATTCCCAGCCAGGGCACATAACCAGGTTGCAAGTCAGGTCTCCAACCAGGCCTGTAGCTGGAGGCAAATGAACCATACATGGATGTTTTTCTCCCTCTCTGCCTCTCTCCCTTCCCCTCTAAAAATAATAAAATCTAAAAAAAAAAAGAGAGAAAAGAACAGGTGTTCTTGTTTGCACTGAGAAAATGCCTGCTTCCCCATGACATTATCCATTGAGCCTGGATCCACACTCAGGAGCAAATCACAAGAAGCCAGTCCTTCTTCCCATGAATTGGGGAAGACTGGCCGTTTCTAACACACCTTCACTGTTTAGAATCCCAACCTTACAGAATGCTCACGCCTCAAAGGGTGGGCTTCATTTTCACAACGTCTCTTCGCACAGAAGGAGACGAAGCTCTAGCAAGAGGACAGGCTGTGCTCCACCTCCCACAGCTGTTCGGGCTCATCCTAGGGCCCGAGACACCAGACCCCGTCCAGTGCACTCACTCAGCACACTGTGTGGCGGGAGGTCCTCAAACTCCTGTCTTACGCTCAGAGTGTTCACAACCCAGGGAGAGTTCTCGGCTCTGCTCTCTGGAGATCCATTGAAATTAAACAGGATTAAAAGGTAAGTAAACCTGCATTAACTATGAATAGCATTCCCATGAAAGCAGACAGCAACTCTGCACCTTATTTATGGCTCCACCTGCCTCGAAACCGAAAACTCAAGGGTGTCAATACATAGATTACCAAGTTGTGTTTTCAGAGAGAAGAATGTCTCCGCAGGACCGTTTGGAAGCCCTCTGATGTCTGCAACGACCAAGAGCTTCTTGGTAGCCTTTTCCGGGGTCGCAGGATTTCTGAGGTCAGGAGACTAGTAGGTTGTCCTGTCCCATTTTCCCCAGTGCTCAGCTCCCTCTAACCACACTGTCTTGTGTTTGCACACGTCTCGTGGTGCCTATTTCCCTCCCTCCCAGGGCAGCTCAGTCCAGCACTGGACAGGATGATCCTCGTTATGATAAGCTGGACCCCATGGTTATGTGATGGCCCTACAGGGATTCAGGGATTATCGGAGTAAACCTGATCTCTCTGTCAAGTGACAGCCCTTTGACTATTTGCTGAAGCTGATCATACACACCTCCGGCTCTGCTTCGCCCAGGTCAACAGCCTCCATTCCTTCCACTACTAATGTAACAAGCTTTGAATGAGTCCTGCCAGGCACCTAGATTCTCCTAAGTGTGCTCATGGATGTAGACTGTTCTTTGTATCTAAACGGAGCACAGCCATTTATGGATTCTCTGTAACTCCAGAAATAGATGCCGCCGTGGACTGTTGCCTATTAAACAAAATCGTCACCTTCATCGTTTTACCTAGAATACTTCTGCTAATGCACCCAATTATCCGGCCCCTTTAAAGCAGTTTTTGGTTTGGTACCAAGGGTCAGATTTGTTGGAAACTTCATGAATATAGGTATAGTCCCTGTGCCCAGTCTGTGCGCATTGCTTCAGGGTATCTTCTCAATCCTCCCAGCTTCCTATGATCTATCTGCCAGTATAATATTATTAAAATTCAAGGACCACTGTCACTCCATCAGCCAGGGTGGGCAAGACAACATGAGGCTGGAAAACATATCAACACATCACTGAGCATAGTCCGTTATGGCTTCTCCAAAATGCAGATGAAATTCTAGTCTATCCTGCGAGAAACTGCACCATTTCCCCTTGGGGGCCACCCCACCCCCAATGTCACTCCACCTGTTTCAGGGACCTCCTCTCTGCGCCATGACCAGATGCAGGCACAAAGCTCAGGGCCGCCCTCACCAACCCCCTAATCATAGTGACTCAGGTCTGAAGCCATCCTGAAGAATTAGGGGGAGGAAGAACCCCTCTTTCTACAGGGACTGGGGAAGACAAGTTGTAAACCAAAGCTGCTTCTGTGTAGGAAAAGCTGGCCTGAGAGAAACTACAGAAGAGACAAGCGGAGCAAACGGATGAAGCGAGGCCGAGCTACACAGATATCATGTGAGCCCCTGGATCCCACCCTACCTGCAGCCTGCCCTACCTTCAAACTTGTACGTCTTGTTAGCCCCCAAGTGCCCCTTTTGCTCAACTCTTTTAGGGTTGAGTCTCTATCAATGAGTGCAAATCCACATTCTGCAACTTCCCTCAAGGCACCCGGAAATGTCACGCGGCACCCTGTCACACCCCTTGCCAAAGTCTGCTCCCTCAATGAAGTCCCAATCCACAACCTGGTCTGTGATTTCAAGGCCCAGCTGTGGAAACCAGCAATCCAGGCCCCCCTCCCTTGACTGGCTGTGGGCAGATCGCTGACTTACCTGCCTCGCCTCCACATTTGTACCTACACTCAGGTTTATTGTAGAGAAAGACTTGACATGGGTCAAGTCCTCCTAACCATGCCTTGTAGTTTGCTCAAAATATTAATGCTCAAAATGTTACTAGTGTATATTGTTGTCATCATCATTATTGCTATTATTGCTATACTACTACTACTACTACTACTATTATCAATCTAGCTATACTGTGAAAGTCAGTGTTTTACCGTATTAAATCTAGTCTGGGAGTGGCTGCTCTTAGTCTAGTTTTATAAGGGCTCCCCCATCACCCCTAGGAGAACGCCTCCTTCAAGCTCTTTTAGGATTATCACTGACTTGCCTTCCTCCCTCTGGTCCCCTTGCAAAAAATTAACCACCCATACCTCCATGGCGTCTGCCCAGGTGCTTAGATGAAAGCTACACCACCGGCAGGGATGTGGGGACAGGAAGGTGACAGGGGTGTGTCACAGGGCCCCTCCCCAACCTGCAGGCACACAGTTCCACCCCCTTTATACCCAGTCTCGCTAACTCAGGGCAAATCTCAAAGTGAAGTGGAACTCCTAATTAAAAAGTAGCCTTGAGCTGTCCACAAAATTATGCATAAAGAAAATGGTCAAAAACACAGCAGCGACTTCCTTGATGCAGATTTGCTTCGAGTTCCTTTTTCTCTTTGAACTCCAGAGCGGGGTAAACAAGAAGAAAGTGCACTCCCAACTCAGCTGCGCCTCTCCCCCTGGAGCTCAGAAATCACCTCTGACAGGCAACACACAGCAGCAGTGCGCCTGAAACTGCTGGCTGGGAGAATGAGTCCCTGGTCTTCTTTCCTACTGACTTCCGGAAAGAGGTGGGGATGGGGATCAGCGTTGGTGTTTATTTTGGGGGGGAGGGCCACTCCTCCGTTGCATTCCTGCACTCAGAGTGACGGATCATCCCTCACTCCCAGCTCGGATCCCCCAGCTCCTGGCCTCCTCATACCCCACGTATGAGGCAATGATCTGTGTGGTTGCCCACCTGCGTCCTCCGCTACACTGGAAGGCGCAGAGGCCTTGTCACCACGCGTCCAGCACCCAGCTGAGGGAAGCGCCAGCAGGAGCAGCAGTGACAAAATGTGAACAATGTGCACAAATGAACGCATAGATGGGAGACAGAATGAGCCATCTGGCCCCCTCAGGAGCCAGTCCCTCAAGGACCCAACCTTTCCACTCGCCAAGCTGGCGCTGGATGTTTGCGGGCAGGTGCACCTTATTCTGCTTCTGTGTTTAGCTGGTTCTCCTCACAAGGCTGACTCCCTCCAACTACCTGGGTAAACCTGGGCCAGCCTTTCTCCTCGGCTGGGCCCCCGCATTCCATTCCACACAAGGGCAGCTGGGACTCCATGACCGGCAGGCTCTTCCTAGGGTGCCTGCTGGGGCAGCCAGGGCTCCCCTTCTCCCTCCCCCACTTCCCTCCCACTTGAGGAAAGCTTCCTTCTTACCTTCAAAGCTCCCGGCAAACAGATAAAGCCAGGTGATGGCTGGGATGCAGAGAAGCGTCAGTGAGGCAGCCAGGAATTTCCGTCTCCCTCTGCAGATTGCCAGCATCCTCTCAGAGGTGGCAATCCCTACACCCAGCGCCGTGTCTCTGCCTGGGGCATGGAGTCCGCGGCCTCCCTCATAATACTCTCTGTGAAGGAAGAGCAGAGGGGGAGAGCTCAGTTCTTAGCACCGTACACGGACACACGCTGCAGAGGTAAGTAGTCGGGAGACCCGGAGAACGGTGTGGCTATCCACTGTTTTCTGCTAACCTTTTATCCCAAGAGATCACACTGCGGTCTTGCGATCTGTCAAAATTGAGATAGTTAAAAAAATAAACAAATAAAAAATGATAAAACCTGCAAGGAGCCTTTCTTTCTCTCTTGCGCACACTCCCCACACATGTGCACCTTATACTCTAGGTTATTATTTTAATTCATTATTTTTAGAGGGAGGGGAAGACAGGGAGGAGGAAAGGGCGAGAAACATCAATGCATGGTTGCTTTTCACCTGCCTCCAGCTGGGGGCCTGGCTGGAGACCTGGCTTGCAACCTAGGCATGTGCCTTGACTGGGAATCGAACCAGCAACCCTCGGGTTCGCAGGCAGGTGCTCAGTCCACTGAGCCACACCAGCCAGGGCTAGGTTATTTCTGAAACCTGAACTAGCATGCCTGTTAAAGGAGCACTTAGCCTCTGGTATATACCAAGCACTAACCAGGTGCTGTGTTTTGAAAAAGTAAACCAAGGGTTGGCTTCAAAGAGCAGGGTCTAACAAGGGAGACCATCAAAAAACAAGGAACCCTAGAGTGTGACAGCTGAGATTTACAGGAACCTCTATGGCAGAACAACAAAGTTGCTGACTGATCCCCACACGGTCAGGATGGCAGGACAGTTCACATGACCCTGGCACAGCGAACTGAGGAAGGCACGCAGGGCCGGTGGACAACACAGTGAAAGGAAAGGGACCTTTAACATGGAGAGAGATGTCCAGAAAGGCATGGAGGAGAATCGCAACGTGTAGAGAATGGGGAGGAACACAGAGATAACCTATAATCAGTCTGCAGAGGGACAAGCTTTAGACCATGCAAAAGACTGGCAGAAATGGGGCAAAAAGAGGGGGAAGGAGGTAATGTAGATGAAGCAGAGGGCCCACACCTTTCACCTGGGGATATAACCAGAAACTCATGTGACTTAGAAATGAATTAAAACACCAACGGACCATGAAATCCCATCTCCATCTCCTCCTAACCTAGCTGTCACCCTGGCTGTAGGTGGAGGAGAAAGTCCACATGGGGCCTCCCCAGCAGAGCAGAACCTACCACCTGCACACAGCTCTACTAGAAAGTTTCAGATCCTGGCCCTGGCTGGTAGCACAGTGGATAAAGAGCCGGCCTGCGAACCCAAAGGTCGCAGGTTCGATTGCCCAGCCAGGGCACATCCCCAGGTTGCAAACCAGGTCTCCAGTCAGGTCTGTGGCTGGAGGCAGGTGAAACGCATCCATACATTGATGTCTCTCTCCCTCTCTGCCTCTCTCCCTTCCCCTCTTTCTAAAATAATGAAATAAAATATTAAAAAAAAAAAAAAGTTCCAGATCCTCACGGAATCAGCACCCTATTACATAGTCCCACGACGGGTCCTTCCCTCTGCCACATCCCTGAAACCCCACATGATGACAGTCTGCTTGGACGGTCTCCCTTCCCCACCAGCCTTGGTGTTTCCAAAAGATAGGTGGCCTGTCAGATCCACCAGGCATTCCCTAAGATTGAGCACACTGCCTGTCACCAGCAGGTGCCTGACAACTGTCTGCTGAACGAATAAACGGAATTGGATTCTAACCCGAGGAGACCCTCTGGAGCTTCAGGAGTTTGCGTTCAGCAGGTTGCAGGCAATAAACACCTAATGGAGCCCATCTCTACCGTCAAAGGCCAGCATTCTTCTGCCACCACTCCAATACTTTCCTAAATGGCTCTCTCCTGAAACACATGAAAGACCAGAGGGCTGGAGGGCGTGCTCCAGAAAGCACGGCCAAAAGCGCAAAACCTATTAAAAAGAAAAAAATGCGAGCTTCATAAAAGTCCTCCACTGGGGCAGAATGAGGAACAAAGTGCACAGACAGGCTCTGAGCTCTGCTGGCCGCTCAGAATGAGGACCCAGGAAATGCAGGGGCCTCTCGGGAAGAGGGAGGGCTGGGGGGAGGAGTCTGTGCAATTAGGCAGGTCTGGATTCCACACCAGAGGCTGCACTTGACTAGCTGTGACCTTGGTGAACATCCCCCCCCCTCCCCCCGCCCCAATCTCTAGATAAGCTTTATTTTATTCATCTGTGCAATGAAGTGACTCCTGCCTGGGAGAGTGGTTAGAAGGCTTCAAGGAGAAATCCCTGAAGGGACTAGCAAAGACCCACTGAGCAAATGACAGGGTGAGCCCCCTCTTCCTGGGAACCCAAGAGCAGCCTTACTTACGGTTCTCTCTCCCCTAAAGGGTTTGGTGGAAAACAGGTTCCGATAAACAGGTACTGACGGACATGCTGAGCAGCTGATGTCATCTGACCAACCTACCTACGCAGTTCTCCTTCAGGAATTATCACCACATTAAAATCCCCTCGCTTTTTAAAAAGATTTTATTTATTATTTTTAGAGAGAGGGGAAGGGAGAGAGGCAGAGAGGGAGAAAGACATCAATGTATGGTTGCCTCTCACCTGCCTCCAGCTACAGACCTGGCTGGAGACCTGGCTTGCAACCTGGTTATGTCCCCTGGCTGGGGAATCGAACCAGTGACCTTTGGGTTTGCAGACCGGCACCTTACCCCCTGTGCCACCAGCCAGGGTCCCCTCTTTTTTTTTAATAAATAATTCACTTATAATAATAAAGACAACTAGCAGTTGATACTTATGTATCAAGCACTTTTCTATGTTTTTTTCTTTAATTTTCAAAATAACCTATATTCATCTCCAGGTTATGGATAAGAAAACTAAAGTCTACAAAGAGGAATGAACTGGCCAGAGGTCCCCCCCACCTATGGTTGGGGCACCTTAGGCTCTGCTCTCCCTAAGGAATTGACTCGAACAAACTTCAGTGGGCATTGTTCTTCTCATCTAACCTCAATGCTTCATATTGGATCTTACGAGTATTTTCTTTCCCAGGGTCAAATATATCACCAATGTTGGCTCCCATTCCAAAGGGAAATAAAAGTACAATAGACAGAAATATAATCAGAAAAGTACAGATGAATTTACACTTTAAGGGAAAGTAGGAATATATATAAAGCTGAACTCCAGTGGCCTTACTACTTAAATAACACCAAGAAACTCTTGAGCCCTGGCCCACGTGACTCAGTTGGTTGGAGCTTTGTCCCATAACAGACAGGTTGCAGGTTCGATTCCCGCTTGGGGCACATGCCTATGTTGCAGGTTTGAGTGTGTGCGACCCCCAGTCTGGTTGCCCATCCCCAGTCTGGACTTGTTTGGGGAGGCAGCTCCAAACATCGATGTTTCTCTCTCTAAAAGCAATGGGGGAAAAAAAAACCAAACCCTCGGTTGAGGATTTAAAAGACAAAAAAATTATTTTAAAAAAAGCACTTCAAACACTCTTTTCCTCCTTTTCCTATCACTACCTGCACAAGTTCATTTCAATTCGCACAATTTATAGAAAGTTTTAAAACAGAGTCAAGGTTGGCTGGCATTTTATGATAACACTGGCACCTGAAATTAAACTCAGCAGGTAAAAGAAATATTCCTTCATGGATTTGACTTTTAAATGACACCTCTGTGCACTAAAGACACAGTTTAAAGAAAAATCTCAATTTAAGTCAGAAGTTACTCCAGGAAGTCAATAACGGGAATCCATACAAGAAGAAGAAAGGAAGCAAGAAAACTGGAGGAGGCCTAGAAATGACACCCAAACATGTGCAAATGACCTAAGAAAACCAGTCTCTAACTGGCTCTCACCTGGTGAAAGGGAGACTGGACCACCTGTGAACTCAGGTGGTCTCTATAAGTCCTCTCTGACCCCCCGCCCCCCCAATCACAACAGCCCATTTCTTGATGAAGCTGGTCAATTTCTCCTCCTGAACATCTGCTCCATCTGCCTTCTCGCATGTCTTAACCCAACAAATGTCACATTTATAGAGAGCCCTGCACGAGCCAGAAAAATGACCATGATCTATTATTGTGTAAAAGGAGGATCCGAAGCTGAATGCAAAATGTGATTGCAAGTTTCCTGCAGTCCCATGGAATAAATTGCATCTACATGTATAAATATCTCCATAACTATAGCTATGGAAATGGTATAAGCATTGCAAGTTGTCGCTATGTATAGAATGAGCCATTTACATTATATGAATATATTTTCCCTACATTTTATATAAGGGGTATGCATTGTTTTTTATGATCTAAAAATACTTAAAAGCTTGAAACCACCATGTCTTCCTGTTATATTGCTTGAGATTCAAAACACTTCAATGCAGGCCATGTAGTATGCGTGTGTTAGTTTTACTTAACTCTAGGTTCCTAAATTGGGAATATACCCTACAGGGGTGGCTGGTTACCATTTGAAAGACTCCAGTCAGAAGTCTGCATTTCAAACACTGTGCCCCAGACCTCCCTGATCAACACCAGGGGCTGTCTTTTAATTAGCATCATGGATGTTAGAAATGATTTTTCAAGAGGGTTCAAGATGTGTGGATCATCTGGAAACATTGCACATGAAGAAGAAATAAAAATCTAAGTAACCTCAAAAAAAAAAAAAAAAAAAAAAAGTCTCAGTAACCCAATGGCCAAAAAGCCTTCAGAATCATAGGCTGCCCAACTGACTCTGCGGGCACTCAGCAGAGTTGGGTCATGGATTTAACTAGAAGATTGGCTGAATCCTGTCAGTCACACATAGTTAGTTACCCCAGTTTCCAGTGACCCTTTCTTGCAAGATGTAGTCCCAGTTCCTAAGAGTTCAAAGCATTAGATTGGGCTTATAAAACAAGTCCCATGGCAGGCAGACCCTCAACACATGTAGCTTTGCTCTTCTCATTATTTGCATTATTGTTAGTCTGTACCCCCAGCTCCTGCCTTTGCCCAAGCAAATCCCCTCACCTACACCCTGGCTATCCTGCAATGTCCTTTCTCCTTCCCTGGAAATTTCAAGTCCTACGGCTTCCGTAGAACCTCTCTGGCAGGCCCAGACCTGGAGCCTCTTCACCTTCCTGTCTAAACTCCCGCAGGTGTCAACAACACATGCCTGATCACTTTGTGGTCTTCTAATTATGTCCTGTGTGCACTAATCTCTCTTCATTAGACTAAAGCCCCTGAAGCGCAGAGGATTGGGTTTGTTTTCAACTCCTCCAGGAGCCCAGCATCTAAAACAGAGGTTCACACTTAACCCAGTGCGTGGCCACAGGCCCTGCAGCAGCAGCAGCAGCAGCAGCAGCAGCAAAGATCTGGTCAGAAATGCAGAATATCAGACCCCACACCAGCCCCACTGAATCAGAATCTGCACCTTCACTAGATCTCACGTAATCCTAGTGCTGTTTGAGGGCACTGCACAGCCGTGTGTGCCTAACGACATTTCGGTCAACGACGGAACACCTACGCATGGCGTGCCCTCTGGCCTCGGTGTGTGGTAGGCGATACCGTTGAGCTTTGTGTGAGTCCGCTCTGTGACATTTGCACAACTACCAGGTCGCCTAAGGAACACACTTCTCAGAGCATAACCCCATCATTACGCAGCACATGACTGTCCTGAAGCACTTGGTAAATACCTGGTGGATCAACAGAGCTCGCCTCCTACCACGCCTACCTGCCCTCCTCACCTCACCTCTGCAGGGACTGGCCACTGCCCTCAGGGGAACCCCTCCCGCAGCCCCGGACTTTCCTTGATTGCATATTTATTACAGCAGTTCTCTTGACAGATGGAAGCAGTTTCTGGAAGGGAAAGTGCCTTTTTTCTAATTAAACAAAAGCACCTTCTGGGCTAGCTTGGCTCTGATGACCTGCCCCATTCCCATCAAAAACACTTCTCCTGCATCTGAATCCTACCACCCACAGAGGCATCATTATACCCCTCTTATAAAAAGGAAAACAGAGAGGAAGAGAGGCTAAAAAGACACTGATTTAGTTGTTGGAAACCCTGGGACTCAAATTCTCCTGTTTCCTAAGAAAGCAGAACAACAGCTCTTTGCTGCAGGACACACACAGGGATGACCAGCCTGCCCTTCCCAGGTCACAGCCTGAGGCCTCAAGGATAGGCACCTTGTCTATTTTGGTCACTGCAGTTTTCATGGTTGTTTTGGTTGCTTACGCCAGACCTGGCATATAAGAAGGAGTCCATAAACATTTATTCAATGGATCAATGACTCAGTATCTCAGGCCCCGGCCAACAGCCGCCCTGGATATTCGTTATCACACAAACCACTCTTCACACATGCACCAGCCGACTTCTTCCTCCCAGGCCCAGCCAGGAATTCCATGGCACTTGCCCTTGGTGATCAGCAAATTCCTGTGTCCTCAACTTCCTCCCCCTTCATTCCATCTCTTGCTCTTGCATGAAAGTATAGCTGTTGCCTGAGTCACTGCTTTTCCCCGAAGCAGGTACCTGAAGACCAGGGTGTGAGTCTGTCCTCCTGGCTTCCAGCAGTCCCTAGAGAACAGCACAGTCCACTTCCCAGAAGACCCCTTCCTCTTGGGGCTCACATTCCTCTCTCCATCCTTGTCTTTGCCATTCAGCAGCTCCATTTCCCACCACGTTACTCTTCTGCCTCTGCTCCTAAATTCCATGACCAAAAAATAGCCAATTCAAAAACATTTGCCACTTCGCCGGGACCAGGTTTACATTCTAGAACCCACAACAGCACACCCTTAACATTTCAAATAGTGTCCTCAACCCCAGCCCATCTGTTAGCCTTTGCAGGTGGTCATCTACCAATTCTTCACGGTCGGTACGAACCGCCCTACCCCTCCAAACCCGGGTTTTCTTTATATTCTCTCTTATTTGGCTTAGATGCCATAGTTCATTGATACAACCTGCCTCTAATCATGCACTCCTTTTTGCCAAGTGCATCAGCCTGGAAAAATGCAATGAATCAGATGAACACAACCGCACTGGTTCTCCACACCTTTACTTGGTGTAGAGAAATCACATTTGGGTAGGAAATTACACTATTAGGCAGGCAGATTTGTTCCCTTTAATCATTTTTGATTTTATACGGGCAGTCAAAGAAATGCTAACATTCTCTGGCGAACTAACAGCCTGTCCCCTGAGAGAGCGATTTCATTCATTCCTTTTCTTCTCAAACCTCCCTCTTGTACTTTTCAAAATATGCAGTCTTTGTAAAAATTTAACTTTTTTTTGTAGTTTTTCATTACCATTTAGTCCCCTTATACCCTTCTCCCCCCAGCAACCCCCACATTGCTATCCATGTCCATGCGTCCTTTTTCCTTTCGCTCAATCCCTCCACCCCACCAGCTGTCATCCTCTCTCCATCTATGAGCCTGTCTCTGTTTTGCGTGTTAGTTCAGTTTGTTCACTAGATTTCACGTGACTGAAATCATATGGTATTTGTCTTGCTTTGACTTGCTTATGTTGCTCAGCATAATGTTCTCCAGGTCCACCTGTACTGTCTCAAAGGGTAAAACTTTCTTCTTTTTTATGGCGTAAATGTTCCATGGTTGTTCTACCCACTCATCTATTGATGGACACTCAGGCTGCTTCCATATCGTGGCGATTGTAAACAATGCTGCAATGAACACAGGGATGTTTATGTTCTTACGAATTAGTGTTTTGTGTTCCTTCAGATACATTCAATTTTTTGAGGTATTTCCACGCCGCTTTCACAGTGGCTGCACCAGTCTGCATTCCCACCAACACTGCAAAAGGGCTCCCCTTTCTGCACATCCTGACCAGCACTTGTTTGTTGATTTATTGATGATGGCCATTTTGACAAGTGTGAGATGGTATCTCATTGTTGTTTTAGTTTGCATCTCTCTGATGATTAATGACTTGAGCATCTTTTCATACGTCTATTGGCCATCTGTATGGACTTTTTTAGAAGTGTCTATTCTGGTCCTTTGCCCATTTTTTAATTGTTTTTTTTTTTGAGGGGGTATTGAGTTTTGTAACTACTTTATACATTTTAGATATTAACCCATTATCAGATGTATCAGGGAATATGTTCTCCCATCCTGCGGGTTGCCTTTTAATTTTGTTGATGTTTTTCTTTGCTGTGCAAAAGCTTTTTTTGTTCGATATAGTCCCATTTGTTTATATTTTTCTTTTGTTTCCCTTGCTTAGGGAGATGTATCTGATAAAAAATTGCTATGTCAGAGCTTTTGCTGCTTATGTTTTCTTCCAGTATTTTTATTGTTTCAGGTTGAACATTTAAGTTTTTGGTCCATTTTGAATTTATTCTTGTGTGCGGTATAAGAAGGGAGTCTATTTTTATTTTTTTGCACATATCTGTCCAATTTTCCCAACACCATTTATTGAATAAACTATCTTTAGTTCATTGTATGTGCTTGTTTCCTCTGCCAAATATTAATTGACTATAAAAGCATGGTTTATTCTTGGGCTCTCTATTCTGTGCCATTGATCTATGTGTGTTTTTATGCCCGTACCATGCTGTTCTGACTACTATAGCCTTATAGTATATTTTGATATTAGGTAGCATGATTCCTCCAACTTTGTTCTTCTTTCACAGGATTGCTGATGCTGTTTGGGGTCTTTTGTGGTTCCATATAAAGTTTTGAAATATTTGCTCTAGTTCTGTGAAATACATATTGGTCTTTTGAGAAGAACTGTGTTGAATCTATAGGTTGCTTTGGATAGCATTTTAATGATGTTAACTCTTCCTATGCATGAACATGGTATGTACTTTCACTTAATGGTACCTTCTTTAATTTCTTTCTTCAGTGTCATAATTTTCCATTATAACCAAGGGTCTTTTACACCCTTGGTTAGGTTTATTACTAGGTATTTTATTCATTTTGAAGCAGTTGTGAATGGGATTGTTTTCTTAATGTCCCTTTCTGTTAATTTGTTATTGGTATATAAAAATGCAACTAAATTTTGGATATTCATTTTGTATCCTGCTACTTTGCTGAATTCATTTATCAGTTCTAGCTGTTTCTTGGTGGAACCTTTGGGGTTCTCTATGTACAGTATCATGTCATCTGCAAATAAAGACAGTTTTATCTCTTCCTTTCCAATTTGGATGCCTTATTTTTTTTTAGATTTTATTTCACTAATTTTAGTAAGAGGGGAAGGGAGAGAGGAAGAGAGGGAGAGAGACATCGATGTATGGTTGCGTTTCACCTGCCTTCAGCCACAGACCTGACTGGAGACCTGGTTTGCAACCTGGTTATGTGCCCTGGCTGGGGAATCGAACCTGTGACCTTTGGGTTCACAGGCTGGCGCCTTATCCTCTGTGCTACCAGCCAGGGCTGCCTTTTATTTCTTTTTCTTGTCTGACTGCCTTAGCTAAGAGTTCCCAGTACCATGTTGAATAAGAGAGGTGAAAGCATACATTCCTGTCTTGTTCCCAGTCTTAAGGGGAATGCCTGTAGTTTTTGCCCATTGAATATGATGCTGGCAGTGGGTCTGTCATATACGGTATGGTCTTTATTATATTTAGGTATGTTCCCTCTATTCCTACTTTGCTGAGAGTTTTGATCATAAATGGGTGCTGGATTTTATCAAAAGCCTTTTCTGCATCTACTGATATGATCATGTGGTTTTCATCCTTCATTTTGTTTATGTGGTGAATTATATTTATTGATTTGCAAATGTTAAACCAACCTTGCATTCCCAGAATCAATCCCACTTGATCATGGTGTATGATCTTTTAGATGCATTGCTGTATGCAGTTTGCTAATAATTTGTTGAGGATTTTAGAATTTATGTTCATTAAGGATATTAACCTATAATTTTCTTTCTTTGTAATACCTTTATCTGGTTTGGGGATTAGGATAATGTTCATAAAATGAATTTGGGAGCCTTCTCTTCTCTTGAATTTTATGAAATAGTTTGAGGAGAGGTGTTAGTTCTTCCTGGAATGCTTGGTAAAATTCAACTGTGAAGCCATGCAGCCCAAGGCTTTTGTTTGTTAAGAGTTTTGGTTTTTTTTAATTGTTGCTTCAATTTCCCTAGGTGTAATTTACCTATTCAAATTATCTGATTCTTCCTGATTTCGTTTTGGAAGATTGTACATTTCTAGGAACTTATCCATTTTATTCATGTTGTCTGTCCAGTTTGTTGGCACATAGTTGCCCATAGTATTTTCTTACAATCCTTTATATTTCTTTGGTGTCAGTGCTATTATTCCTCTTTTATTTCTGGTTTTGAGTCCTTTGTCCTTTTTTCTTGATGAGTCTGGCTAAAGGTTTGTCGATTATCTTTTCAAGGAACCAGTTCTTGGATTCATTGATTTTCATATTTTTAAGACTCCATTTTGTTTATTTCTGCTCTGATATTTATTATTTCCTTCTTCTACCCACTGTGGACCCCCCCCCCTTTTCTGAATGGTAAATTCCAGGCGTGTTCCAGGATTCAGAAGGGAACCCATCTTTTACTTCTCTCTCCCAGTGAGATCACTCACTCCAGTGGCTTGTAAAACAACCTCCAGGCTAATGGCTTCCATATTTGTTTCTCCAGCTCCGGCCTCTCCTCTAACCTCCAGGTTCACATGGATGAAAATCTTCCCATATGCCTCAGACCTCAACCCCGATGTCCCTTTCCAAACCCACTCTTCCCCGTATCTTTCCCATCTCCATAAATATCATCTACTCCATTTCTGAAGCCAGATGACCTGGGGGCCATTCTCAATTCCTCACTCATTCCTCTCATCCTGTCAAATCTATGCATCCTCAAACCCTGCCATTTTACCTCCACAGCATGTATTCTCCCCAATCATACATCCGTTGCTCTCCAGTTTCACTGCCACTATATGAGTCCAAGCTACCATGATGTTGCGTTTGTGCCTACTGCAGTAGCCTCCTAGCTCAGATCAGTTATTAAATGTTTTCTCTCAGCTCTTAAATCCTAAACTCTTTGCCATGCTTACAAGAACCTGCATGGCTTGACTTCTACCTACCTTTAGTGTCTCACCTCTGGCCACTCTCCCTTTAATTCTTCTCAATTCCAGACACACTGGCCCTCCCACTCCCCCTCAGGGCCTTTGGACATGTGTTGCCTCTCCCTGGAAAGTTTGTAGCTCTGCTCTTTGCTTGAGTCTTTCTCCTTCAAGCCTAGATCTTGAATGCTGTCAACTCAGAGAGGTCTTCTCGGACAATCCTAGGTGCGAGCATCCTCCTGGTCTCATCCGGTTCACTTTTTCTATCACAGAACTCTGTTTCCTTCAAGGACTCGGCAAATGTTGGAATTATAAAATTATCTGAGTACTTGTTTGGTGGCTACCTCACTCACTAGATTTCAATCTCCACTTGGGCAACCACCATGACTGCTCTGCATTTACTATACATATACCCAAGCACATAGGAGGCATTCACTGAATGAATGAGTGAACCAATGAATGAATGCAAGTGTTAACAGAGCCTCAGCCATCGGGGACCTTGTTGTCACTCCAGCACAGTTTCAATGGGCATCTTTTAAACAAAAACCTGGCAATAAGCTGTCTGAGTGTACAACAGGCGGAATATGAGAAACAAAATTCTTACATCACCCCAAGTAAGTCCTTATGGCAATGCTATGCCCCCTCAGACATGCTCTGTTTCATTTGAGGTCATTTGCCAGTTCACTTGGTAGCTTTCTCTCCTTTCTCTGCTCCATCAGGAGAAACACACAAGAGGTATTTGGTCTCTGTCCCCGGGCCTGGAGCATCTGTCCTGAAGGCCAATCTTGTAGTCACGTCCTCACTCCCTCCCTTTCAGGCCCCATGGCATCTCCCTCCTGCCAATGATCTTTGGCCTGTCAAACTGGTGCTCATTCCTTTCTTCATTTGGAAGATGACATCTGGCTTTGGAGGCACTGTTAAAAATTTTATCATGAGGACTACAAGAGGAAAAGCCACATAAAGTACGCTTTGGAACAAACATTGAAAACATGGAGTTCACTGCCTTTTAAGGTCCGTTCCCACCAACTTGTTTGTCTTGATCCTGCTGGGAAGTCAAATCCTCTTGCTGCAGAGAAAAGTGTCCTTTTGTCTTTGGAACCACTATGATGTCCCAGATCAAGGGGCAGAGGCCTTCCTAGGGTCTCCAGGATAATGTTCAAACACCTATTTCACATAGTTCTACCATTAGGACACTACCTGAGGCCTGAGAGTTCTGTCCATCTTGTTTCTGTTATGTTAAAAACAAACTCCAAGGCCCTGGCTGGTAGCACAGTGGATAAGGCGCTGGCCTGCAAACCCAAAGGTCGCAGGTTCGATTCCCCAGCCAGGGCACATAACCAGGTTGCAAACCAGGTCTCCTGTCAGGTCTGTGGCTGGAGGCAGGTGAAATGCAACCATACATTGATGTCTGTCTCCCTCTCTGCCTCTCTCCCTTCCCCTCTTTCTAAAAAAAAAAAATAATGAAATAAAATCTTAAAAAAAAAAAAAACAAAACAAAACTCCAAGGCACACCTGCATTTCACATGGGCCTCTCAGCTTTTATAGAGGACTGGGAGTCCGGAGCTGGGCCCTGTGCATCGGCTGGAGGACCTAATCAAGTCACTGATATCCAGGAGGCTCCCATCCTCTTCCCTAAAGCACATGGTAATATCTAGCACTAAGGGTTGCTGAAAGGATTAAAAGAGATCCAAGATCTAATTACACAGCTACATATGATGATGTAGTAGTGTAACAACATTAAAATAAATCCATTGAATATTAGCTGCTTGACCAATCATGGTCTAAGAATAGCACAGACACAACTGCCTCCTTGCTTGTGATAGCCACAAAGTGGACAGAAGGGTGTCTTAGTCCATTCAGGCTCCTATAACAAATATGCCATAGACTAGATGGTTTAAACAACAAATATTTATTTCTCATAGCTCTGAAGGCTGGGAAGCCCAAGACCAAGATGCCTGTAGATTCCATGAAGACCCTGGTTCCTGGTTCAATCATTTTGCTACATTCTCACAGGGAAGAAAATGTGAGGGAGCTCTTTCAAGCCTCTTTTATATAAGGGCACAAATTCCACTCATGAAGGACCCACCATTATGACCTAATCACCTACCAAAGGCCCTACTCCTAATAACAACTCATTGGGGATTAGGAGTCAATATATGGATTTTAGAGGGAAAAGGAACTGACATATGCATTTCCTGTGGTCCTACCTCAGGGCAGCGTGCATTTCTAAAGACAGAACTATTCAAAAGGAAAGAACATCCTAACATCTACGTGAAGAAAAAATGCCTCATCATTAATTATTATAATAAACAGTGCATTTTTTCAACATCACCAATCTTTTAAAAAGCACCATTTTCATTCTTTACAAAGGGACTGCCTCCTTGCAACAAATTATACCTCAGTGTGACATTAAAGACCTCTGTGCTCCAACTCCTGTGGACGTCCTCACTCCAAGGCTAGACCACTGCCCAAATAAAGGATGTGATGTGTTTCACACTTCGCTGACTTCCCTCCCACTGCCCCCTCTTCCTACCAGACTAGCTCCTATTTATCTACACAAAGAGCCTCTAAGACAGTGATCCTCAGCTGGGGGTAAATTTGCCTCCTGCCCCAGGCACCTTTCTGGGGAGAATGGGGCTCCACTAGCACCTACTGAGTAAAGGTCAGGGTTGTGATAAGCATCTTACAAGGAAAGCGCAGGAAAGCCCCAACAAATAATTATCTAGCTCAAAATGACAACAGGACTAAGGTTGAGAAACCATACCCTAAGGTACCACCTTTCCTCCTTTAAAGGGCTCAGGGCATATTTCCATGGGGTATATGCCAGAAAGAACTGCAGACTTCACTGTGGGCATCATTTCCTCCAAGGCCTGGGGCCATGCAAGGCTTTCATCTGCATCCCTGGTACGTTCCCTAATTCCCATCCCTTACATTACACCATACAAAGTAGATTCTGTCTTTCGAGGGCAGGAGCTCCAGATAAATACGGAGAGATGTCAATAGGCAGGCGGTGCGAATGTCACTTGGGGCAGGGAGCCCTCTTTGGGGACACGCAGGTGGAGAAGCAGAAAGGGAGAAAAGATCAAGAAGCAATCAAAACCTTCCAATGACAGCATTAACCTCGCTGACGATGCACCGCCCAACGGATCTTTAATGCAAACTGATCTCTTCTGGGGATGTGCACTCTTCCTGGGGTCAGGCAGCAGCTCCGAAAGGCTGATTTTCATGTTTTCTTCTGAATGGTAAATCAGCTCTTAATCACATCCACAAGGCTACCCAGGAAGACACCCGTTTGTTTTGGCCTCCGTTCTTTTGATTTTCATTCTGGGAAAGGGTGGCTTAAGCAGGCATGCTTCACATGCTCAGTTCTGCTTACGCAAACACTCAGAAGTGTTTCACAAGGGCCGGGAACTGCAAAATGCACTTCAATCCTCCCGGCTGCTGGAGGATTATGTGTCTAACTTGCAGCATCTATTTTTCCTTTGCATTCCAAGGAAATTTTCTATGAAGATTTTATGTAAATAACTCTTGTAGCAAATGGTAAAAAGAAGGCAGCTCTGTCTTTCCCTTTTCTTTATGCCTTGCCATTCACCCCTTTCCTCACAGCATGTGATCACTGGGCTTATATGTATGCTATTCCAGGCACAGAGTTTGAGGCTGAGGATACAGCGATGGGTGCCACCTGCCCCTGAGGAGCATTGTGAGGACACTGGTGACAGACACAGATGCCACGGCCATGAACACAGCAAGGCAGGACTGGGAAGACAGTGGTTCTCAGGAGAAAACATCTGAGCTGAGCCAAAGAGGATGGCCCAATTTCCAGAGACTGTAAGGAAAGAGAAGTCATCCCTGACACAGGGTATCACTAGGGCAAGCACCAGGGCAGGCCTGGAGCCAGGGAATGGCTGCCAGCCACTCCTTCCAGAGTCAAATACAGAGACTGATGGAGAGAAGGGAACAAGATTAAGATGACCTGGAATGGTAAATGAAGGAGAACTTGAACTTCATTCAATTGCCCCCTGGGTAGCTACTGAAGATTTCTGAGCAGGAATTACAGAATCTGTGTTTAAGAAAACTAACAACTCTGCAAGTGGGTTAGCAGGAGGAAAAAGGGCAATCCAGAGGCCGACCTGAATGCTTCTGCTGGCAGATCATCAGGACCCATTCCAACAGCAATATTGGTCTTTGTTTTGAGGATGTGACTTGCTATCACAGAGCTGATTTGGTCCATATATGGGTGCAATGGACTGATGTTTGTGTTCCCCGGAAAGGCACATGTTGAAATCCTAACCCTCAATATGGTGGTTTTAGGAAGTGGGGTCATTGGGATGTAATTAGGTCATAAGGGTGGTGCTAGCATGAGTGGGATTAGTGCCCTTATACCAGGAACTCTTTCTGCCTTGTGAGGACACAAGGAGAAGTTGGCACTTTATAAACCAGAAGAGGGTCCTTGCCAGAACTCAACCCCTATTCTAGGCTTCCAGGCTCCGGGACTGTAAGAAGTAAATTCTGTTATTTATAAGCCACCCAGAGGGGAGGGACCTCCAGCTGCAGGAATGACACAGCTGGTCTCTGTGTTACAGCAGCACCTTTCTCCTGTGTCAGGGGATGGCTTGGGGCAGCCTGCTACCTGGTCCTGGTCATTAGCTGCAATGGAAGGCAAAGTCACAGTGTCACCAAAGCCCCACAGGGCGAGAGAGATTGTCATGAAGGAAATTCCCCCTTTAGACAAAAACATTATTTGCCTTGGGTCATAGAAAAAGCCTCTAAAATAGTAGAGCACAGGCTGAAGGGCCTCCTGATTCCAATACATTTGCATTATACTGTGTGACAGTCATGCATTTAACCCTGTTCAGCGTTCTCCTAATTTAGGCCACATAAATAGCTGTACAATTAAACAAAAATGGCTCTTTCTTTTCATTAAGGCGCAATTCACAGAACGTAAAATTAACCCTTTTAACGTGTACAATTCCGTGGAACTTAGTGCATTTGTAATGTTGTACAACTACCACCTTACCTAATTCCAAAAGCATTTCACCACTCCAAAAGAAAAATGTCACTCCCATTAAAGAGGCAGTTCCCTTTTCTCCCACCCCTAGCCCCTGGCAACCACCAACTTGCTTCCTGTCTCTACAGAGTCACCAATTCTGAATAGTTAATAAAAGTGGAATCATACAATACGTGACCTTCTGTGTCCAGCTTCTTTCACTTAACATTGTGTTTTTGAGTTGAACCATGTTCTGGCATGTATCACTAGGCTGTTCCTTTTTATGGCTGGATACTATCCCACGGCATGGACACACCACTCTTGTTCATTCACCCATCAGTTGATGGACATCTGGGTTCGTTCCAGCTTTTGGCTATTGTGAATTAGTGCTACTATAAACACCTGTGTATAAGTACTTGCGGAGAAGAATGGCTTTTCTTAAGGTTCCCTATGAACACAAGGATGCGCCTTTATTAATATGAATGATTTGAGATTTCCAGAAGCAGGCATCTGGGGAGCTCAAGCAACAATAGCTATTGTAGTGAGGGTGGCAACAGTTTACAATGTGCCTGGCTCTCTGCTGAGCACCTGACCACGCTTACATCTCATTTCATGTTCTCACCACTCCTGCTATTGGTGAATGATTATTCCACAGCTGAGACAACCACAGCTCAACCTGGGCTAAATAATACACATTACACACCTAGCAGGGAGTAGAACCCAAGACCAACAAAGTGGAAAGATGCCCAGCATGTTACCTGGCACAGAGCAGCGATACAATGAATATTAATTAATTAATCAAGTACGTAATGACATTTTGATAATTAAAAAACGAAAGAATTGGTAAGGGGTAAGAAGTTGCAGTTGACCCTTGACTTCTCCCCCTCTCGTTACTATTTCTGTGGCATAAAATGCTTACTGACATATTAGTTTCCTAGGGCTTCTGTAGCAGAGGACCACCAACAGAGTGATTTAAAACAACATACTTATTATCGCATGGTTCTGGAGGCTGGAACTCTGAGGTCAGCTGTGAACAATGCATGCCGCTCTGAAGGTGCCAGGGGAGGACCTATTCTTGGCCTGTCCTTAGGTGGTCGCTCAGCTGTGGCCACACAACTCCAGTTTCCACATGGCAGTCTCCTGATGTTTGTGCTTGGATCCAAATTTCCCCTTTCTGAGGGCAACTGTCATATTGGATCAGGGCCCAACCTAAACCAGCAAGATCTCATTTTAGCTAATTACAGCTGCTATGACAATATTTCCAAATAGAAACACATTCTAAGGTGCTGGGGACTAGACCTTCAGCTTACGAATTGTGGGAAGGACACAACTCATCCCGCAACAGCTCCCTTCACCATCGTGCAGAAGTCAAGAAAGGAAAGCACCTTGAGGCAGAAAGCAAGGAAGAGGCATGTTGGTTCCCAGAGGCCACCTGCCAAAGACTCAAGGTAGCTAGAGGACGGACAAGATGGCCTGAAAGCTGCTCCAGGTCTCAACCTTCTCCTGGTGCCAAAGAAAGACCATGACACCAGGCTTCAAGAAGTCTAGTTCTGGTCCTGCTCAGCCAGCACCTTTCTGTGCGACCTTCTCTGAGCCTCAGCATCCAGTCAAAGTAAACGTGGTTCCCATCACCAAACGCGAATGCCCAAAACACAGCGCCTGCTTATCAGTGCTAAAACCCATCAGGAGCTATAAATGCCTCCTCTGCAGGGGTGCAGAGCTGTTCCTGGCTTCTCACAATCTCCGGGTAAGAACTCAGCTCATGCGCCCGCCAGCATCAAAGTTAGAGATGAAATCTCTGGCATCCCGGCTGATATTAAGAAAAAAGTCAAATCGTTCTGCTATTTCTCACTCACACCACACATTGGACAGATGCAGCACCCAGAGTAAACAGCCTAGTTAATAAGTGCAAGTTCATTAGTTGTGGGGCTGTCAGGAGAACCCAATAGCTGTGATAACACACAAAGCCGTCCCTGTCTTAGAAGTCAAGCTAAATGCTTTCCATTTTTATCACCCAATTCATAACCTTGCTGTCTGGCTTCAAGAATCAATAGCCTGGTGGTTTTGGTCTCCAATAAATTTGTCTTAGTTTGGACATTTTTTCATTTCCCATGTCACTTGACGAGAGCGGGATAAGGTGAATTGCTCCTCTCACAGCATTTGCTTTTCCAAATCTATAATTTCACACTGACATGTTCCGCAAAGCGGTGAAGACAAGCAAGAGGAAGCAGATATCAGAGGCCCTGTTCCTGGCATCAGACATATTTCCGACTGGGATCATTTGGGGCGACCAATTCAATGGGCTTCACGTGGGCAAACGTCAACTGGTGGACCCCGGGGGACCCATCATTCACCTACCAAAGAATTTTTATTGAGCACTTACTAAGTGCCAAATCCTGTGCAGGGTAATTTACACGAGTTATATCTCATTAGTCCTCAGAAGGCAGCTGCCTGAAAAAATGCCGCTGTTTTATACACGCACGTAAATATATGCGTTGTATTTACTTTTATATACCACATAGAAAACTAAAAAAGGCAAGCAATTCTGGCTTTGTGGATAAGAGAGAGCAGCAAGAAACTTGTTTTAAAAAGTATATTTAAAACAAATATGCGAAAGCCTGTCCCAAAAGTATCGAGCCAGTGTCAATCTAATGAACATTGACATTGTCTCTATACTTTCGGGACAGGCTCTGTGTGTTTGTGTGTGGGGGAGGTGTACATAAAAAGATACACACACACACACACACACACACACACCCCAACTCAAAAGTAAGATTAGGGAGGGTACAGTTCTTTAACCCAACACAAACGATCCGAATGAGGAAACTGAGGCTCACACAAAGGAATGTCATGACCAAAGTTATCCAGGAAGCATAAAACAAAATTAAGTCTAAACTCTGAGTTCCTGTCATCTTGCTCTGCTTCTTCCATTTTATTTTCTTCATCATCATCATCATCATCAAATCAATGCATTTTATGAAACGTGTAACAGAGCTAAACATGGAAGAATTTATGATCTGGAAGCATTCAAGATGGGCGGGAGAGGAACCCCTCAAGAATGTCCCAGTCCAAACCCATGGAACTAGGTGCTCACACGAGACTCCAGGAGGGAGAGGGTGAGAAGTGACTGCTAAAGAGTCTAGTGGGCTGGGGGATAAAAATGTTCTAGAATTAAATAGTTGTGAAAGTAATACAATCTCATGAATATACTAAATATAAAAACCACTGAATGTAAAAATCGAGTTGTATACTTTAAAAGGGTGAAATTTATGGTATGTGAATTATACCTCAATTTAAAAAATAATCAGGGGCATCAGCACAGTCAGCGCTTAAACTGCAGATGAGCCCCTATCAAAATAATCAAGTCTAAGAACAAAAGATTCCACCAGTCACCTTTATGAATCCTGAGCAATTTCAAGTCAGAAGCATGCCAGGCAAGACACTACAGTGCTTTGGCCTGGTTTAATCTACACAACAATCCTGTGACACAAACCTCAGTGTCTCCAGTTTACAGATACAAAACTGAATCTTATATATGATCCTCCAGATCATATATAAGGGGTCCAACGCCTGTCTTCCAGGTCTCCTATCATAGCACTTAGCAAAATCTAGTTAGCTGAGTCTGGAGAGTGAGTTCCTTCAAGCAAGGACTATGCTTTCTCAGGAAGAGAACAGTTTTGGAAGGGCAGTTTGGGATTTACGGGACAGCAGATTGGAACCCGGGGATGGGAAAAGCAAAAGAAGACTAGGTAAGCAGTGTGCTAAGTGAAATAAGCAAGTCAGACAAAGACAAATACCACATGATTCCACTTACATGTGGACTCTAATGAACAAAATAAAGAAACAAAGTAGATAACATAGATAACAGAGAAGAGACTGACAGTTGTCAGGGGGGTAGGTGAAAAAGGTGAAAAAGATGGAGGGATTAAGAAAATAATTCATAGACACAGACAACAGTATGGTGATTACCAGGTGGAAGCAGGGTTAGGGGAGGGGAGAAGAGGGTAAAGGGGAGGTAAATGGTGATGGAAGGAGACTAGACTAGACTTTTGATGGCAAGCTCCAATGCAGAATTGTCCACTTGAAACCTATATAATTTTATTGACCAACATAACCCCAATAAATTCCATGTTAAAAAAAACAAGAGAAAGAAAGAAGGCTGAGAAATGAGTTTCCACGAAAAGAAGAAAGGTTCTTTTAGGCAGGAGGCTGTGTCTTTCAACTTAATCAAACCAATACTCATGACAGTCTACTGTGTTTCAGAAACAGTGGTTACCACCTAGCTGGGGACAGGGACATGGTCATGGAACACGACGAGGTCAGGGTTAGTGCCACTGCATGGTTCTGACAATCGGAGTAGAAAAGTGGCTCTAAATCCATTTGGTGGCTATTGATTGATCGCCAGCCAGGCTTTGCTTGAAGATGAGGGCCAGATGGTGGGGGGAGAGGCTTACAGCCTCATCAGTGCATGAAAAAGAGGACTTAGTGCTCAGGGGAAACTTTGAAGTTGGTAAAATCAATCCACGCTGAACCCCGAGGAAAATCCTTCACTTCTTCTTCTTCCTTTTCTTTTCCCTTTTTTGCATGATCACTGAGGACAACTTCCAACCCATCCTGGGGGAGCAAGCACCTCCTTGGGTGAGGCCAACAGGAGGCAATTTATCTAGAAACCTTTTCTTTCATCTTGTTTTGTTTAACACTTGCAGTAATTGCTTTACTGCCACTGAATAAAACAGTATTAGCGGTAGTATTTCCTGCCATATGTTCCACAGTATTTTTGCGTCAAACACTGTACTTGAAGTGCTTTACATACGATGTCTTACTGAAATCGAACCCTGTGAATCAGGTAGTACTATCCTCTTCTACAGAAGAGGCAACACGGCAATTTGCCTAAAATCACACAGCCAGTAAGTGACAGGGCAAGAATGAAAACTCAGCCACCTGACTCCCAAACCTCTATTTTCCTCTGTGCCTCCTATTTACAAAGTGGGATCCTTGCCAATAAACTAAAGAATTTCTGAATTTTCTCCTCAATTTGAGGAAACAGATCGTAAAGGTAAATATGTCTAATGCCCTAATTTGCTTTTTAAAACTACTTTAGAGTGTAGGTAGCCTAACGCAAGATTAGACAGTATGTTGAAAAGTTACAATGAAAGTGACACACTATCGTCAAAGAAATCTGTTCTGCTTTCAGAGGATAACTGCAGGCACTAATACACGTGCACACACACATATATTTTACATATATATAGTTTATATTTATACAAATGATATGTATGCTATATACAGTACACATACATGTTATATACAGCATATGTACTATATATTTTTTTCCACTATTTTATCGAAGTTTCCTATCCACTTTATGAATAAGGATACCACAAAGATGGCTGAATAACTGGTCAACCCCTAGCTCATGCACACGACAGGCATTCTTTCTCATACACCCCACTGTTTAGTGCCAGAATGGCTGCTGTGTATGAGGTTCACACCCAGGCTGACAAAGACACAAAAGGAAGTAACCAAAACATAAGGAAATTCAGGGCTTCGTTTCTACAAACCTGAGGTGTTGAAAGACCAAAAAAAAAAAAAAATCTCTAAAACTCATGCGTACCAACCCCAAGACCATTTGGAGAAAAAAAGGAAACACACACACACACACACACACACACACACACTGCAATTTGTTCTTATTTACCAATAGTTTTTAGCTATTTGTCAAACAAAATGAGTTTGTCTGCCAGATGAGATCCCAATTTTGTAAGTTCATGAGTGGCTGGTGAGCAGAACAGCTCACCCTGGTGATTGAATCATTTAGCCCCAACTCATGTCAAAGCCACTTACAATATTGTTTAAAAAGCTGTCAGAGAGAAAGGAAATGCCATTTGATCTAACTTGTGCACTATTTCCATGCCAAAGGTGCAGACAGACACCTCCGGACAGGCTGCATTGAGCTGCCACAACACAGCAGGGTGGGAAAGACAGGAACAAAGGAGAGAGAATGGCAGGGAACCTCCAAATGCTGGAGTGGAACCCACAGGCAGCACCACATTGCCTGGAGCCCAACTCTAAAAGCTTTTGTTTGTTTTTTTGTTTTGTTTTTTTAATTTTATTTTATTTATTATTTTTAGAGAGCAGGGAAGGGAGAGAGGCAGAGAGGGAGAGATACATCCATGTCTGGTTGCCTTTCACCTGCCTCCAGCTGGAGACCTGGCTTGCAACCTGGTTATGTGCCCTGGCTGGGAATCGAACCAGCGACCTTGCATTCGCAGGCCAACACCTTATTCACTGTGCCACCAGCCAGGGCTTGTTTATTTATTTGAATCCAGTAGGTAGTGAGGAATTCCTGGGCATAAGCAGGGCACACTATTCAGATGCTATCGGAAAACCAGGAAGGCGTCTTCTACTAAGGCCTCATTTGGAGGAAAACTCTTAATTGATTATCATCACATTCAGTGTCCAACGCGAAGGAACATCATGGTTCTTACCCAAGTGTGTTAACGGGGATCATGAAGCACCCCCAGTACACCACTCTCCAGCTTGCCCCACCTGGTGCTACCAAGGCAAGAATCAATATTGTTACTCTACAGCAACAGGGTGCTTCTTCGAAGAGTTAATCACATTCAGTCATAGTTGCAGCCCCTGGTATTCCATTTCAGGCCTCCAAAGCTGGGAGGGGTTACAGGGGCGGGGTGGGGGTGAGTTCTTCCCAGGGGAAGAGAAAGTGCACAGAATATTCTGACCTTCTAAAGAGCCACCATAGAGGGAGGCTGGGGGTCTGACTCTTGCCACTGCCTCCAGGGGGTCTCTGAGCCTATTCCTGCTTCCAGATCCTTCTCTCCTTTCAGGTCTCACTTCTCACATCCTCAGGAAGAGCCTCCTTTCCTACCATTAATGCGCAAGGTTATTTTATTATGGTCTTTCTTCTCCTTAGAGTGTAAGCAAGCTCTGGGAAGGCAGGTGCTTGTCACCTTCTAGGAGAAGTGAATGACACACTGCACTTTCAACTCATGGATAATAATACTTTTTACTAGAGAAGCGCTTTGAAACCCCTGACTCACCAGGTAATCTGAACCTCTGCAAAAGTGTGGATGGCTGAGTTTCAGGGATGAAGGAGCAACAGATAAGCTGGTGACCTTCACCGGAGGGGTCACATTGTTCATCCTCAGCAAGAAGTAAGAGCAGGTAGGGATTGATCAGAGCTGCGCTTTCTTTTTTTATTTTTTAATGCTCTTCGGAAAGACAAGTCTTCATGGGTAAGTGTCAATCTTCTTCAGAAATGTCTTTTAATTTCTAGACTTTCAGATCAGATATAAAATAATGTACACTTCACAATAAAATAAAAGCCACTTTATGACTGGCCTTTTGGAATGCCCTTCCTCCAAATTATCCAGGTCAACTCCTAATTGTCCTTCCAGAGCCCATTCAACAGTCACCTCCTCCATGAAGCCTTTCTCAGCAGGCAGTCAGCTCTATCAGACTGAGAAACTCATTTTTTTAAAATTAATTTAATGTCATTCTATTAGAGTTGTCCCATCTTTCCCCCATTGCTCTCCCCTGCCCCACCCACCCCATTCCCTCTCCCACAGTCAATCCCCACATGTTGTCCATGTCCATGGGTCATGTATACTAGTTACTTAACTAAACCCTTCCCCTTCTTTTCCCCCTTCTCCCCCTCCCCCCTCCCCTCCAGTCACTGTCAGTCTGTTCCTGTTTCCATGCCTCTGGTTCCATTTTGCTCATACATTTGTTTTGTTCATTAGTTTCCTGCATCAGGTGAGATCACATGGTATTTGTCTTTCGCCACCTGGCTTATCTCACTAAACATAATACTCTCCAGCTCCATCCCTGCTGTAGCAAAATGAAGGCGTTCCTTCTTTCTGATGTGTAGAATCCCATTATGTAAACATACCAAAGTTTTTTGATCCATTCATCCACTAACGGGTTACCTTAGACTGTTTCCAGCGCTTGGCTATTGTAAATAGCACTGCTATGAATATGCATAGGTTCTTTTGAATTGGTGTTTCAGGATTTTTCGGGTATAATCCTAGCAATGGAATCACTGGATCAAAAGGCAGTTCCATTTTTAGTTTTTTGGGGGAAATTCCTTACCGTTTTCCACAGTGGCTGCACCAGTCTGCATTACCACCGGCAGCACACTAGGGTTCCCTTTTCTCCACATCCTTGCCAGCACTTGTTGTTTATTGATGATGGCCACTCTGACAGGTGTGAGATGCTATTTCATTGTGGTTTTAATTTGCATCTTTCTGATGGCTAAAGATGTTGAGCATTCTTTCATATGCCTTTGGGTGCTCTGTATGTCCTCCTCAGAGAAGTGTCTGTTCAGGTCCTTTGCCCATTTTTTAATAGGGTTGTCTGCCTCTTTGGTGTTGAGTTGTGTAAGTTCTTTATATGTATTAATAAGAAGGACATGAAACAAGGAGATGTAACATTATTGCCAATTTATTGTGCATACCCTGTATTTTGGAGATGAAACCCTTGTCTAAGGTATCATTGGCAAATATGTTTTCCCAGGTGATTGGCTCCCTTTTCATTTTGCTGATGTTTTCTTTTCTTTTCTTTTTAAAGATCTTATTCATTATTTTCAGAGAGAGGGGAGGGAAGAGAGGCAGAAAGGGAGAAAAACATCAATGTATGGTTGCCTTTCACCTGCCTCCAGCCACGGATCATGCTGGAGACCTGACTGGAGACCTGGCTTGCAACCTGGTTATGAGCCCTGGTTGGGAATTGAACCAGTGACCTTTGGGTTCGTAGGCTGGCACCTATCCCCTGAGCCACCAGCCAGGGCTTTGATAATTTCTTTAGCTGAGCAGAACCTTCTTAGTTTGATGAAATCTCATGTATTTATTCGTTCCTTTATTTCCCCTGCCCTAGGAAATATATCGGTGAAAATATTGTTGCATGGAATATCTAAAATTTTACTGACTGTTTTCCTCTGGGACTTCTATGATGGCACAACTCATGTTTAAGTCTTTTATCTATCTTGAGCTTTTTCTGGTGTATGGTGTAAGTTGGTGATCTACTTTCTTTTTTTTTTTTGCCTGTCCCTGTCCAGTTCTCCAAATATCACTTGTTGAAGAAGCTATTTTCTCTCCATTTTATGCTTGTTCCCCCTTTTTCAAATATTAATTTACCATAGAGACCTGAGTTTATTTCTGGGCTCTCTATTCTGTTCCATTGATCTGTATGTCTATTCTTATTGCCAGTACCAGGGAGTTTTGGTTATAGTGGCTTCGTAATTATAGTTTGATATCATGCGTTATGATTCCTCCTACTTTGTTATTCTTTCTCAAGATTGATGAGGCTATTTGGGGTCATTTTTGGTTCCACATACATTTTTGATGTATTTTTTCTAGATCTGTGAAATACGTCATGGGTATTTTAATAGGGAAAATCAGTTTACGGAAATCTTCATATCTGAGTTCAAAAGGATTTAGTGAGAAAGGTACTTCCTCCCTTTTCTACCCTCATCAGGGCACTAGTATGGGCTTACAGGAATGCGAGACTCCGGTTCCTACAGCATCCAGCCAGGCTTCAGCATAGGCTGGCTGCGGTGGCGTCAAGATCTCATTGTCATAAATGTCTTTACATGACTCACAGGGTCTTAAGAAGTTGGGACAAACACTGAACAGGGAAATGGGAATGACAGTTTAGAAGCCCTGCCTGGTTGTAAACTCTGTGGGGGCAGGAACTGAGTGTCCAGCATGGACTTGGTCATGTCCATGCATTTGGCGTAGCACCCAGAGTGCAATAGCCCCTCGGTAACTACAACATTTGTGGAGGGAACCCAAAACTTGGGGACTTACACTGAATCGTGCAATGATACAGCAGGAATTTAAACTAAGTCTTCTTACTCTAAGTCCAAAGTATTTTCAACCTTGCAACTCTATACCAAACTGCCTCAAAAGCCAATTAATATTTGTTAATGGAATTTAAAACAAAACAAAAACAAAAAACAAAAAACAGCAAGATGGTTCTTTTCCTGGTGTTATTTAAAGCTCAACAGGAATGCTTAAAACCCATACTACCCAGGGTTTTCCAGTTATCTTTTTGACTTCAAAATTGTGATAAAAGACCAAGTTAGGCCTCTCTAGAAGCTGACCCAAGTTTAAGTTCATCCTGCCCATCTCAAAGATTAAAACACTCCACATCCAAAGAATCTACTCTATTCTGATATGCCAGCTTCCAAAGTTCAGCAAAATATAAGGTATAATTGACAGGTATTTCCAAATTATTTTCCTATTAACACCTAACCAGAATATTTATTCATATTGCTTCAGAAGTTTCACGTTTTTGCTTTATTTACTATTACTGTTATTATTATTATTTAAAATTCCCATAGGCACATGTCCTTTCAGGGTGAGTATCAGGTAAAAATTCTACCAAAAACAGTGGTGATTTTTCTTTTTATACACCACCAATGAAATCTCCTTAAGACGCCATAAAGGAAAGAGCTCTGTTTTGCAACTTGTCTTAGCTATAAAGTCAAGGCTGCTAAATGGAGACAGAAACCACTTTTCTAGGAGTAAAAGAGAAAAGCTCATGAGTGATGAGATCAAGTTCACATGAGGAAGAGGACATGCTCTACCCTGAAAAAGTGGCAGCCACCTACCAACGCCCACCAGGCAACGCAGGTGTGTGGCCTGATGGCTCACTGCAAGGCTGAAGGAAGAAGACAAAAGTCACAAGAACTCCAAGGGTGACAGTCTGGGGCCTCTGTAGTTTCCATGGGTGACAGGCTGGTGAATGTGGTCACGTTACAAAAATAAGTTTAAGTAAAAGTCTTTTCTGTTTGAGAAGGGAGAAACACATGAGTTTAGAACATTTTCCATAACAGCACCATGCGTTTTTGTTTCCACTTCGGTTTTGGAAATTTTGCTGCTGGAAGGAACAAGTGTCTTTTTATTTGGAAATTGACCTGTAAGGAACATTTTATTGCTAACAATGCCTTATCATTAGGTTACCAGGCATTTTATGGATATATTCCTGCAGGAATAACTCTGCTAACCATTATTATCTTATTATACTGAGCACAATATGCTACTAATATGACTATATTAATATAATAAGTAGTAATATTAATAATTACATATATTGCAAATACATACCTATATTGTTTGTGTTAGTAGCATATTATTTTCCTATCTAATACTCTGGCAGATTATTATGTAGACATCATTATGGACTTTCATACAGAAGCTAAACCAAAAGCTTACTACTACCGTTACTACCAATACTAGTACTATTACTACTAAGTACCACTAGTAACAACTACCACCTTCTTTCTAGGAAAAATACCTTATTTGCCTCTAGGGGAAAAGGAAATGTTTATGTGTCTTTATTTGTGAAGTGCCTACTACATGCTAGGATAGGCCCTGGAGAACATTATTCTATTTAATCCTTAAAAGAGCCCGAATGGTAGGTTATTATCCTCTGGTCCCCTCTTCTGTCTGATGACACGTGATATCCAGAGGCTAATGAGGTGCTAAGGCCAGTGCTCAGGCTGCAATGCACCAGCTCCCAAGCCAGTGTAATTCCTACTCCATATGACGGCACGCACAATTACTGCAACACCAAGATTGCAAGCATCACGGGGACAAAGGTTCATGACCAGGGTTATCTGTTGTTAGGAAGCCCCCCCACAGAAAAGACAGGATGCTGGGGGAACAAGAAGAAATGAAGAGCATCTTTCATGCCCTAAAGGCAACTTTACAAACCAGACTAACAGAGTCACATGTTCAAAACCAAAAACCAAACCAAAACAAAACAAAAAACCCAGCACATAAACAAAACACAGATGTTTCGAGACATTTCCTTCACAAAATACAGGCAGGGCCAAGCCTCCTGCCCTCACTGTCTGCACCAATCTCTCTCTCCTCTTCCCTACCCAGCATTTCCCTATTCCCCAGAGCAGACTTTCCTTCCTTCACACCATGTCCAGGGGGTTCCCCCAAATCCCACCCATGAAATGAGGAAAAGGGGGGACTGGGGTGAGGGCTAGGGGAAGAGACTAACATTGAACATCTAGTCTGTGCCGAGTTCTATCTTATTTAATATCCAAGAACATTTTTTCACAAGAGGAACAAGAGACCCCTGAATGTGTCCAGGGGAGGGCCGTACCATGCCACCAAGATTTATGGGACACTTCCCACACTTTCAAGACACCTGGGAGACAGGTGTCCAATTGTACATTATTCATCACATTAGTCGGAATGAAGAACAAACAGCTAAGACTCTGAGACATCAGAAGAGGAGAAACCAGGAAGAAGCCCAGGCCTCCTACACATTTTGACCTCTTCATATTGGACGGACACCAGGCAAATAGGTTAAAGAGACCACCATCTTTGGAGCCACCATCAGACCCAAATCTCTAGGGACCAGGGTGAGAAACACCCAAACTAACCAGGTGAAGGGATTAAGACATACAAATAGGAAGTTTCAGAATAGCCAGGGGAATGTACAGTATAGGAAATGAAGTAGCCAAAGAACTTATATGCATGAACAATGGTATCGGGAAAAAATGGGATAACTGTATTAGCATGATCAATAAAATATAATTACTTGCCTGGCTGGTAGCACAGTGGATAAGGTGCCGGCCTGAGAACCCAAAGGTCGCAGGTTTGATTCCCCAGCCAGGGCACATAACCAGGTTGCAACCAGGTCTCCAGTCAGGTCTGTGGCTGGAGGCAGGTGAAAAGCAACCACACATTGATGTCTCTCTCCCTCTCTGCCTCTCTCCCTTCCCCTCTTTCTAAAAATAATGAAATAAAATCTTAAAAAAAAAAAAAAAAAGAAAATAAATAAATAAATAAAATATAATTAAAAGAAAGAAAAAATAACACAATAACCCAAAACTTTAACTAGAAATGCAAAATAAACATTTAAAATAATAAATCAAAGGAGAAGAGGTGCCTGGAACATTGTTTTCCTTGTAAAGTGATCACGTCAGGAAAGAAGGCAATGAGAGAAACTCGAAGAAAGAACACGGCAAAACCACTCCTGTCGTAGGCCCTGGGAAAATGCAGAGAGAAACAGAGCCAGGTAGAAAAGCAGGGGGAATTTCTAGCCCCAAGGTGATGTGTGGTAAGGCTGGGCTCCTCTATATGTGCCTGGAAAGGCGATAAGCAAACTGTGAACCTATGAAGACTTTCGGAAAGGATGGAGTGGGTGGATCCCTGGGTGGCTGGACTTCCAGTACGTGTGGAAGGAGGTGGCCCACAGGAGGAAGGGGCCCCCCCACTCCCAGGCCATTACCTTCCCTGGCCTGGCCTCCTGCCTTCTCAGCTCCCCCCACCTTCTCCTGACTGAGGCCCCACAGTGCCACCTCTGCCCAGCGCTGAGTGACCCCTGAGGGCTCCGGACATCCTTGTCTGCTTGTTTACAGGCATTTTCTCCTCTTCTTTTCCCAGAAGGACCCAGATTACCCAGCTGGTTGGGTTTGGACAAGAGTCCCACCACTTCCACCCTTGGGGCCGGTTCCAATCCACCTTTACAATCAATGTAATCAACACCCTTGGGTCACAGGGCTGAATTCAGGGTGGGCATGTGTCTAGAATCCACAGCAGTGAGGGGCACAGAAGCTCATGGGAAAGGACACCGTCTCACTGGAAGTGGCCACACGTCTAGGACTGTCATTATGGGAAACTTATATTCCCTGAACTGCAGAAGCCAGTTTGTGGAACTGGACCTCACAAGGAAAGCCACCCTGAATGACGCTGACTCGGAGGTCTGGGCTCCTTCCTTAGTGGTAAAATGCTTCTGAAGATCAAGTGTACACTGAAAACAGCTGTTCCGAAGCCAAACTGATCTGAGACTTATCCCAGTCTTGCCACGTACAGTCGTAACCATGGAAACATTTGCTAAACACCCCTCCCCATCCCCGCCCCCACTTTATCTTGCCCCTGTAAAACATGGGAAGAGTCATCCTAGTGTGCGGGTGTGTTGCATAAATTAGAAAAGGTAATAAATGTAAAGTGCGCAGCCATGTCAGACATACGGTGAGTATAGGTGTTTTATATACACACGCACTATATTTATCTTTCGAAATGAGCATGTATATTGTATAATAGGAAGTGTCAGTGGGAAGAAATACAGCGAGGCCTTAGGAATGGAGTAAGTCAAGCCTACGGGGATTTCTATGGTTTAAAAGGAAGAACGAAAAAGGGGGCGGGGCAATCATTGGAAGTAGTCAACACCTGCCAATCACCTTCCTTTTCTCCATTCCTCACCCAGATGCACACCCATGACTCTTTTTTTTTTTTTTTTGCTTCAGGAATGTTCCACACTGGTTAACTGGTGCTCCAAAAGCTGGGTGTGGGATCTGGATGCATTTCTCAGAGGTCTGATCTGGAGGGGATGCCATAAGCATGCAGGTCTCTGGTCCTCCAAGCTCTTTCACACACTGGAGCAGCGTGTACAGAGGAAGGCAGGCACCAGACCAGCTTCATGGTCCAGGACACATGCAGGCACCACGACACAGTGCCTGTGCTTGGGTTTCTAACCAAACTATCATCCTCTCCCAAACTGGGGACTATTGTGATCTTCCCCATGAGAATATAGGAAAGTGCCTCCACTTCTTTCTGCTGATAAAAAACAAATGAGATTCATCACTGACTACTCTCTTTCTGTTCATATCCACGTCCAAGGGGTTGAACTTACCTTGGAGACACAACCAGGTTCTGATTACTTCCCGCCCCTGTCATCACTTCAAGTCTGGTTCAAGCCACCAAATCTCTGGCCTAAACAACTGCCCTCGTACCCACACTGCCCTTCTCTCCCCGCTTTGACCCTTGTCTTCAGCCTCTTCTGGACACAGTAGCCAGAGGGATCCCTTTGAAAAGCAGGTCAGGCTATGTCCCTTCTGTGCTGGAACCCCTCCCATGGGTTCCCGTGTCATTTGGAGTAAAAATCACACCCTGCGATTTTCCCAGTTGGACCTCCACTCTTGGCAGGGCCACCACGAGACACCTGCACATTGTGCCTGAAGCAGGTGGCTGGACCGAGAGGACTGAAACGCAGTTCCCGCTCTGGTGAGCCCTGCTCTCACAGCCTGTGCTTCTGAGGGGGGTTCCTTTTCTAATTTGCAGGAAAGCACTGGGGCCAGCAGTCGCCCTCCCTCGGCCTGCACCTGGGGCATGGCGGACCCGCTCTCACCCAGCCAGCCCTCCGCTGGGACGTGCCCTCCACTGGGACGTGCTCACCCACCCTCCCTAGGCCTCTCTGTCCCCTCTTTAGGTATCTCTGTCTGAAATGACAACCTGTCATTCCAGTCCGCAAGTCCATTTTCCTCTATGTGCTGCCTAATGTGTATTCCCCTACCCAACTTGTTTTTATTATTTCAAAAAATGTACTAAAGTGAAATGCACCATGCCATACATGTGACCATTTTAAAGGAAACAATTCATTCACTACCATTTAGTGTATTTATAATGCACGACCACCATCTCTACCCAGTTCTAAAACATTTCCATCACCCCAAATAAACCCCCACTCCACCTCTGGGCCATTTCTCCCCATTTTCTCTCCCCTAAAGGCCATGGTAATGAATAATACATTTTCTGTCTCTATGGATTTGCCTATTCTCGGTATGTCACATAAATGAAATCATGCTATATGGGACCTTTACAGTGTGTGACTTCTTTCACTGTTCCTCACTAGAGTTTAAGTTTATGACCACAGTCGTTGTTTCATTCACTGCTGTATTTCCTATGCCTCGGAACACTGCCTGGCACACACACACTAAAAATAAGCATTTGGAGAATAAATAAATGAGTGGATGAAGGAATGAGTAAATGGGCCCTATGACTCAGGAAAAGGAAAGCTAAAGCTTTCCTTTTTCTTGCTAAAGCAAGAGCAGATGCAGGCAAGGGTCCCTGGATCAGACAGGACTGCGACACCAAGACCAGGCTGCAGAAGACGCAGCTGACGACACACATTACTGGGCTGGTGCAATCAGTCTGTGACCCTGGCCCCCAGGACAGCCTCATACACGAACCTGGCGCGTTTCTGAGATTCAGTGCTTCCAGGACTTTCAGCAAAAACACCTCTTTACATAATCGCATACTGGAAGAGGGCGACTAGATATGGAACGCTTTCCAGGAACACGGCTCTATTATTACATTGAAATCATCTATAATATGGCATCTCTCCCTAACTGTAAGCTGCTGGGAAAGGGGAGCTAGCTTACTCTTCTCTGAATTCCAGCACTCACAGCAGCGTTCAGGCCTCTGGAAACTCTTGGTGAGCTGCCCTGCTTGGAGGGAGATGACGGACGAGACTGAGCCCTGACCTCCAGTCCTCTTCCTTGCACTTTCAAACCATGCGACTTGGAGAAACAGCTCAACGGGCAGGGCAGGGCAGCAGGTAAGCCTACAGTCACTCATGAAGAGTCAAGCCTGGAAGACAGCTGCCTGGACACCAATCCCAGCTCCGCCACCTCCAAGCTGTGTGACCCTGGGCAAATTTCCCAACTCCTCTGTGCTCAGGGTCAACATCCACAAAATCGGGATGATGTCCGTGGCACCTCCTTCACAGGACTAGTGCAGATTAAATGAGGTAACTCACACCAAGTGCTTGAAAGAGGAACCAGCATGCAGTTAAGTGCTTAGTAAGAGTTCACTACCATCATCAGGTCTCTACCTTTTAAGTTCCTTCACCTCCTTATCTGGAAAAAGAAGGGTAGAGCCTTGCTAAAGTGCTGGGTGGAGTCAGCTGCTCCTGTCCCACCCCACCATCCCCATCACAAAAGTGCAGTGGCACCTGGGGACTCATCCTTAGTTCGTTCCGTGAGTGGCTACTAGCTACGGTTGATGAAGCATTTTCTCTCACAGGGCAGCGTCATGACGCATACGGTTCTAGCAAGGATGACCAGCAGCGAGCTAGCACCAAGTGCTGAAATGCTTTTTGTCATCAAAATACAACCAGGACAGGGTTTGACGAGTTCTGACACTGATGAATACGGAGCTATGACTACCTGGCACAGGTAAGTGAGGGTAACTCAGATAACAATCCTTCAGTAATGTATACATTTAATCAACCAATATCGGCTGCGTGTTTATAAATGGTGAGGCACTCTGCACAACTCTGGGGCCACAAACATAAATAAGATGCAGAATCCCCCACCCCACCCCGTCCTAAGAATGCTCACAATCGGATGGGGGTGGCGGGCCAGCTCCATCCCGTGCAGCGTGCACTGGGGGAGGCTTCAGTGAGGATGCAGCCAAAGGACCCCATGGTTCAAACATTTGCGGGAGACCATCCTTTCTGTATTTTCCCATGAAAATGAGAATAGATGGAGAGAGGTTCAATGGTGACCGTGGGGCTGACCCTCAGCCTCAGGGCCTGGGTGCCACTCTGCACCCCATCTAGGAGACTCCTTTTCAAGTCCCAGGCCTGTCACCCAATCTCCTCCTAGAGGTGGTGGACCTCAGCACACCTTCCTTGGCCCCACCCACCTACCCAACGTATGAAAAAAGATCCAGGGTGTCGTGTGTTTTCCCACACTGCCAACAAAGCACACAACAGTATATCCTCAAGTGCATGTTTAGTCACATGACTCGTCCCATCCTCTTACTAAGTAGTGAGCCCAGAGAACAGGTCTGTCTTGATCAGTGCTGATGATCAGTACTGATTCCCAAGAGTTAACATAGCACCTGACACATAGGAAGTGGTCAGTAAGTACATACTGACCGAACAAATAGACAAACGGACCTCCATCTCGCCTCTGTATGTGTAAACCAGCACTGCCCAACAGATATGCCATTTTAAACTTTCTGGTAGCCACATGAAAGAGAGGTAAAAACAAAGAGGTAAAGTATATATTAATAATATATATTATCAAATCCTATATACCCAAAATATTGCCATCTCAACAGTAATGAGTTTATATTCACCTTTTCCCCACTAAATATGAAATCAGATATGTATTTCTCACGTAAATAGTACATCTCAATATGTATGCTAAACTTTCAATGATTAAAATGGAATAGAGTCCTCCCAAAACAATAAACTTCTATTTAACGGAAAAATATTCTACACTGCTCCCCTTTTAAAATTCAAACTGTTACAAGTCAACAAGACTTGGAGATCAAGTCCTCAGTCACACTAGCCACACCCCAAGAGCTCAGCTGTCTCCTGCGAAAGTGGTGTCCCTAGAGGACAGCACAGACACAACGCCAGTGGTCCACACGCAGCAGACAGGGGGTCTCCCACCCTGAATGAGATCCAGCTAAGGGAGAAGGGAACAGGGGCTAACATCAATGGCGACAAAGTTGTAAATGCTTTGCGATCCATTACCTTGTTCGATCCTGAGCAATCCTAGGAGCTTAGGTTTGGTTGTTTTCATGCTACGCACGAATTGCCTGGGGTTGCCAGAGTATGTCCACTGATGGCAGATGAAGTGCCACCATGCCTCGGCGGCATGGTAGACTTCAGGCTGCTGACAAGTATCAGTTCTCCAGCTCTGAGCACATCAAGCTTGAATTTCTCTATCAGGGCATGGCCACACGTCTTACTCTGACCAACAAAATAAGACTACCCGTGACTGAGAGGAAGCTTTAAGAAATAGCCATGCGCCTTTGGCTCTCTGCAAAGAAGACCAGCCATGGCCCCAAGAGGTGGCCTCATCATCCCGGATCCCAGGCTGAAGACAGCATGCAGCATAGCCGCTGGTGACCAACTCTGACAAGCATGCAATTTGGACGGAAGCTCTTATTACAAACTTGTTACCCAGCGTACCTGAGCCTCCTGACACGTGCATGATGAACCCTTCAGTGAAAACAGGGTATTCAAAAAGAAGCAGGGAACTGCGAGCTCTTCCTTAGTCTGTCTACTTGAGTCCTACAGGCTGCTCCTCCTGGAAGCCCCTGAAGGGCTGAGCCACCACCAGCTGTGGTGGGGTCCGGTTTCATTCCTGCTAGTATTACTGTATTCCTTACAAATAGCTCATTAAGGCAATTATCAGTCATTAGCACAGTAGCCCAAGCACCGGGACAATCACACACATTCAGAAAACACAATTTAACAGAGCAAGGAAAGACATGAACAAATGAGGCTCCCTCGTGGCGCGCCCCAGGCTTAAGCTGAAGAGAACTGCCATGAAACCAAAGCCGAGTATTCCAGGGAAACCTAGGCAGTCAATCTCGGCCCTCCTGGGGCCCGGTTGGCACCCGATTCCGTTCAACTAACCTGACTCTGTGAGGATAAGTAGGAGTCTGCAGGCAGGAAAAGTTAATAGGCTTCCTAAGGAGAAAAAGGGAAGTCCCGCTTCTGGGAAACACGGAAGACTCTGTTAGCATTCGAATGGTTAAGTTGAGATTTGGTATAAAGAGGTAGAGTCCAAGGCTGGGAAGGCTGGGGCCTGACTGGGAGCAGCTTTGCGTATCATACATATTAAGTTGTTCGGACCTTTTCTAGAGGCAATGAGGAGTAATCAGAGAGGCTTACGCTACTCTGAGCTTTAGAAAAACCACAGTGACGGGATGAGCATGATGGATGAGGAGGTGTAGCAAAGAGGAGACGGAGCCGGCAGTGAGTGCAACGCTCCAGGCCAGGGATGCTGGGAACCCTGCCCGGACCACGGTCAAGAGGGATGATGATCAGGAGGGGCAAGAAGAGGGAAAATCGAATACAGAGGGAGTTCCTAGGATGACTCTGAAATGTCAACTTTGGGGTCACGATGTCATTAAGTGACTTTTAGAAATTAGCTGCGATAGGTTTCATCTGGGTGGGCAAAGGCAGAAAACAATCAACACATGAAAATAAAACCATTAGGCCCTGGCTGGTAGCACAGTGGATAAGGCGCCAGCCTGCGAACCCAAAGGTCGCAGGTTCGATTCCCCAGCCAGGGCACATAACCAGGTTGCAAACCAGGTCTCCAGTCAGGTCTGTGGCTGGAGGCAGGTGAAATACAACCATACATTGATGTCTCTCTCCCTCTCTGCCTCTCTCTTTTCCCCTCTTTCTAAAAATAATGAAATAAAATCTTTAAAAAAAGAAAAGAAAAGAAAAAAAAAAAAAGCCATTAACAGCTCATTTCTTTTCCCATGCAAGGGCACTTACTATCTAGCTCCAGAAGCAGAGGCCCCTGAGGGCTGGACCATGAATGAGGTCAAGGCTATGCTAGGCTCTGACATGCCCTGAAATAGACTGAGAAGTGGGTCTGCCCTCCTCTGCCTTTCTGTGGTCCCAACAGAGAAGCCTGCCTGCCCCTAACCCATGACAGGCAGCGTCATTTTGGACAAGGCTCTTTCTGGCAGGTGTCATCATCTCCCAGCCATGACTTCCTCCATATGTGTGCACAAGGGATAGCTCTGTGTACCACGATGCCATTTCCATCCAGTCCCATGTCCCAGGTAAACTGGAAGGCTCCCAGAGACTCCCAGCCAGGGTGAGCTGTCACTGGTGAGACGTCACCCAGTTATACATTTGTCCCTGAGCCACCGTGTCAGAGGCGCAGATGGCGCAGGTCTCACGGGCTGCCTCATGCATCTATCAGACCCTCGGAGATGTTCCCCTCGGGACTCTGGTCCATTACTGCCTTTCCCTCTGTGTCAAGTATTTCATTCCATATGCACAGTCAAGTCTCAACAGCTGTGCCGTCCAATAGCACAACACGGTTTGTTCACTGAGCCGAACATGTACGACACCCTGACAATATGCCGGGCCCAGTGCTAGTCCAGGAAGCCCAGAGGAAGAGAAAGGCACCAGTCCTTCAAGGAGTTCAGACACCTCAAGGGAAGAAAGAAAAAGGCCAGAAGTACAGTTAATGTGACTGGTTCTACTTGCTTCTGGTGTTTTCTCATTAGCTGGCACTTAATTTGAATATAAATACAGAGTAGTATTTGAGCACTGGTTTAAGTGGTTACCTGAGTCACTTCTGGCTGCTGTAACAAAGGATGGTAGACTAGGTGGTTTAGAAACAAGAGAAATTTATTTCTTACAATTCTGTAGGCTGGGAAGTCTGAGGCCAAGCTGCCTGCTTATTCAGGCTCTGGTGAGGACTCCCTTCTGGGTTGCAGGTTGCTGGCCTTTGGATACCCTAACCTGGAGAAAGCACCTGTAAGGGCACTAATCCCATTCATGAGGGCTCCACCCTGATAACCTCATTTAATTATGATTACTTCCCACAGAACCTCCCTCCTAATACCATGACATTGGGGGGCAGGATATCAACCTATGAATTGAAGCGGACTACAGACGTCTTTCGCAGTGGTGTCATTAAGCGTCAGCTGCGTAAGAAGTGCCATCTGAAGAAGCAACCGGCTCTCCCTGAGAGGGATGTCAAGCTAGTAGAAATATACCAGCATCACATTGATTCTTTTGTTCCCCTGCTGAGAGTCAGGCACCCCAGGATCAGGAAAAACGCAAGGTCTATTACTCTACTGCACAAACATCTTGGTGGAAAACAGGCATGTCCCGCATTTAGAATCCCCTCTGTCCAACAGACCAGCAGACGTGAGACAGAGTTGGGAATGATGCCCGCTTGTTTTCAGAAACTCTGATCTGCTGACACTCCCATTTGGGCACAGCCCCTGGGAAACTTTGCTCCACCTCCGCTCTCCGCTCAGATGACACAGCAGTCAAATCAGGGGGTTGCATCACTTCTGCTCATCAACAAGCGTGAGGTGATGTGCATTTTTATAAGGAACACAGGCACGATTGACCACCTTACTCTTTCCCATCTTGTCAGCCATATTCAGCATTCCCTCACTCACCTGCATTTTGCAATGTTTCCAATGTTCAGCTCCTTATAAAAAAATAGTTAAATTAAAACAAATAGCACAGTATAACGACTCCATGTACATGGAACAGACATATATACACGGAGAAAAATGATTCTTTACTGAGTGTTCCAATCACGCCAGATATACTCCACACTCTTGCAATAAGCCTAGAAGAGAAGTATTATATTTCCCATTTTTAAAGGGAAAAAATTTTTAAAAAGAAGGTCACTGAGCTTAAGGGACTTACTCCAATGTGGGTTGGGGAGGAAGATATGTTGAGGCTCAGATTCTAAGTCCGGTCCGTCTGACCTCCAAAATTAATATCCTCTCCATCACACAGTGTTCACTCTCATCCAATCATCCCAAGTCCCAGAATGCTCTCCTGGAAAGGCTGGTCTGATGGACTGTCACTCTCCTCTAAGTGCCTCCATCACTCATGTCATTCTGCTCTACCTGACCTCCCCCACCACAGCCCGTCCTGGAGCTCAGACTTTGGGTGTGTGTTGGGCCAGTGAATGGTTTTCCAAGAGCCCCGCATGGGGTCAAATACAGTACAACTGACCCTTGATCAATGTAGGGGTTGGAGTACCAGCCCCCCATGTATTGACAATAAGCATATAACTCTGACTCCCTCAAAACAAAGCTACTGATAGCCTACTGTGGACCGCTAACTGTTAACACATATTTTGTATGTTATATGTATTATGTACTGTATTCTCACCACAAACTAAACCAGAAATTTTCAACATTTTTCATCACATGGCACACATGAACTAATTACTAAAATTCTATGGCAAATATATTTTTTGCTGAGCTGACAAAAAATAGGTATAATTTTGGTTGGTTGACTTACCCAAAAAATAATCATAGTAATTACCTACCCTTTTTGCTCCAAAGTGACTTTAAAAAAAAAAAATCAGTTACTTACACTTGTATAGAAGGATTTCTGGTACCAAGAATTAACCAATCAGATGCAACTCTATTATATGACCTATATATTTATGGTTCAAGACAGGGCCTTCACACCCTGACTAGTGTGGCTCAGTGGACTGAGTTCTAGTCAGCAAACTGAAAGGTCACCAGTTCAATTCCCAGTCAGGGCACAAGTCTGTGTTGTAGGTTAGGTCCCTAGTTGTGGGCAGATGAAAGGCAACCACATATTGATGCTTTTCTCCCTCTCTTTCTCCCTCCATTCAGTTCTCTAAAAATAAATACATAAAATCTTAAATATATACAGGGCTTTCATACTGGACAGTTATTGTTATGCTGAATGTTATCTTTTTTATTGACAATTTAAGGGAAAAGAGGTCAGTGTCCCCCACTAAACAGTCAGGTACTGCATGTGTTAAAAATTCTTGCAGCACACCAGTAGAAAATTGCTGGACTACACTATAGAAGAGAAGATATTATGAAGAGAATGATGAGGAAGAGAAAATACAGTACTGTATTTGTCGATACTCTTAAGTTTACGTTGTCTGTTGACAAGATGAAAAAAGCCAAGAGTAAGTGGACCCACACAACTCAAACCTATGTTGTTCACAGGTCAGTAGCATTTGGTTCTTAACAAATCAACAACAACAATAGTAACTGGGATGGTTAGTTGTATCTGTCAACTTGGCTAGACAATAGCTCCAGGTTATTGAACCGAATGCTAGCTTCAGTGTTGCTGTGACGTTGTTTTGTGCACGCCGTTAACATCTACAATAAATTGACTTCAGTAAGGGTTATCCTCAATAACATGGGTGGGCCTCATCCAATCAGTTGAGGAAGAAATCCTGCCTCAAGGTTGCAGCATTAACACCTGCCTGAGGTTGCAGCCTGATGGCTTACCCTGCAGATTTCAAACTAGCCAGCCCCAACAATCACGCGGGCCAATTCTTTCAAATAAAGCTTCTAGGTATATCGATATGTTATCTATGCCATCTATATAGTAAGTCCTCACTTAATGTCAATAGGTCCTTGGAACCGAGGCAAGATGATATACAACAAAACCAACTAACAAGAGTTCCTGTGGCATCTCATCAACATTATAACAAAATGATATTGGGAGAAATGATATCATTTGAGAAGCTGCTGTATATCTTTATCTCCCGTTAGTTCTGTTCCTCTGGAGAGCCTTGCCTGATACAACCACTAACACGCATAACGTAATTTCATGTAAACGGTTGCATTTGATCCTCACATCGGTTCACCAATGTAGGACTTCTTTTCAACAGGTGAGGAAACCGCACGGCCCTGCAGCTAAATAAGGAGCCCGTGGACAATAGGGCCATACCTTAGACCCAGACCTTTATACTCAAACAGTATGCTGCCTTCTCCGGGACACACGGTGCCCCCAAAGTCACCGTGATCCCTAATGAGAATACCTGAAAAAGAAAGGGATTTTACCATTTGCCTTCGGCTACATTTTGAGCACAGCTCAAGGAAGACGGGCACCCACAGCCTAGCCAGGTGGGTTCTTATCCCTCCTGGTGAGGGGAGGCTCAGCCCGGCAGCCTGACGCCTCCCACCTTTGACTCCTCCCAGCATGTGTTGACATCATGTCAGCACTGAGGATGAGGCTGGTCAAGGTGAGTCTTCCTTGGTCCTCTTCACCTTGGCTGAGCCCTGGGCCTCCCTGGCTTCCTTACCAAGCAGCCAGCTGTTCGATGTGAATGCCAGCATCGTGGTTCTTCATTAATTCACTGGAAGCCTTCATGTAAACCTCATTAACAGACACAGTAATTGCTCTGTGAACATTGCCCATTTCCCAATTATGTTCCTGATCTCATGCCGGGAGAATCGGCCACGGGAGAAAAAGCACTGGGTTGCCTTCATCTGTTTTACAACAAGTGGGTGAGTGATTGGCTTTTGACAGTGGCTTCTACAACCGAAAAAAAAGAACATGGGAGAGCTCTTTTCATCCAAGGCCCATTCTTGGGAATACAAGAGTGGGCAAAGTGTAGGTGCCTATCTGTCAAGCCATCCCAGGGACTCACATGGGCCTACAGTTCAGGAGAGGCTGGCCGGCCATGAAAAATGAAGTTGCAAAACAGAGGGCTGCAAGGACCTCTGTCCCATAGGGGACGTCCCAGGAGGGTGTGTGCACAGCCCCATGGATGCCCCATGAGTGCTCAGCCTCACACATCAGCCGAGAGCAAAAAGGTACTCCCTGTGAGGAAAACCTTAGAGAAAGGCTCTTTAGGGGCATCCTTGCTCCTAAATTCAGCTTCTGAACCACCTAGAGATCCTCATAAGCACTTCTTATGGACTATCAATGGGTCATCACCTCCAAAGAAAACCAGGCAAAACTCTTGAGTCCAATTATCTCCAAACTTTTCCTCTTTTGCATTCAGTTTTCTCATTAATGAGTACATGAAGATGTGGCCTGGAGTTGGGAAGCCTGCACTGTTTTCACAAATAGAAAGGGTCTAAGTGATGGAAACTCAAGACCCAACTCAGCAAATACTCACTGTGGCTTGTATAGGAAAGAAATGAAGAGTGGAAATCACTGCTGAATAATGCAGACAGCACCTGGATGCTTCCATCCTAAAGAGGTAGCTTGACTTTAACAGGTGGATGGATGGATAGATAGATAAATCGATGACTGGCTGGCTGGATAGATGAAGAGAAGGTGGAAGGGAGGGATGGATGGATGGGTAGGTGCATAGTTAGATAAATGTGTAGATGGATGGGTGGACAGATGGGTGCGTGGGTAGGTGGATGGATGGATGGATGGAGGCAGAGAAGAAAGGAGGGCGGGAATAGATGAATGGATGGGTGGATAGATAAATGGACAGATGGATGGATAGATGGGTGAATGGACGAATCAGTGGATAGGTGGGTGGATGGGTGGGTATATAGGTAAAAACGAAACAGATAGGTAATGGATAGACAGATGGAGAGGTTGATAGAAACAGATTACACTGGGGGCCAAGATTCTAAGTCAGGTCTATCTGATCTCCAAAATTAGTATCCTCTCTATCACCCAGTGTTCACTCTCACTCAGTCATCTCAAGTTCCAGAATGCTCAGCAGGAAAGGCTGGTCTGATGGACTGTCACCCTCCTCTAAGTGCCTCTATTGCTCATGTCATTCTGCTCAACCTGACCTCCCCCACCATAATCTGTCCCTTGAGCTAAGACATTGGATGAATATGTATGTGTAAACATATACCTATATGAATATACATGTGTATGTGTGTAGGTATACATAATTATGTGTGTGTGTACACATACACATACATAGCATCAAATGTATACATTTGATGTTCAATAGTTTCACAATAATTAGCTTCTCTGCCAAGTACACAAAGGCCTTCGCCACCTGGCACCTGCCTGCAGCCTGGTCTCCCACCTCAGCCTTTGCAGGTGCCATCCCTCGACAGGCCTCTGCAGGTGCTGGCGCCATGGTCGAACGCACATGGGCACTCACGCATCTCAAGTCCCTCTTTATCAGATAGTGTTCTAAGCCCTTTGCATATATTCATTCATTGAATGCTTAAAACAGTCCTACCAGGTAGGCAGTCTTGCCATCCCCATGTACAGCCACAGAGAGACAGAAAATGCCTTGCAGGGCTGTCAGAAAGCAGCAGGTGGACTCCAGAGGTCAAGCTCCTGACCCTAACTGGACCACGTCTCAAACTCTGCAGGTGTCACTCCTCACGGAAGGCTCCCGGCCACCTCCGCTCTCCCCTTCCACCAGAGCTCAGGCGCCCCCCACAGCCCTCGGAGGTCGGGGGTCCTGCCCAGGCTGTACCGCTCCATGCCACCCTTGGTCACTCATCTCTCTCTTCCCTCTAGATCAAAATATCCTGGGGGCAAACCACACAGACATCCACCATCCTTTTGACAGTCAAACCCAAGTCACAGCGCAAAACGGCTTTCAGGTTTGGGTCACCAAGTTCACATACAGGGAGACCACAAAAATGTCACAGACCACAGAGCTGCTGAAGCCGGACGCCACGTTGGGCCAGGAAGAATCGGCTGCTGGACAGGCCTCATGAATCTGCCGACAGGTTCCTCTGAGAATTAGCATTCAGGGACACACCTTCTACTGCCAAAATGCTCCGCTGTCATTTTTATTAGCTATGCCTTCCAACTTCCCGCTAGGTCAATATTATCAAGGGGGTCAACAGTAAGGGAGGATAAAATCATTATCCTCCTGTGACAGATGGGGGAGCCGAAGGGGGTGGGAAGGAGGACAGGACACACCATGTCATGGGTGACACAGGACTAGCTTGGGACTCCAGCTCCACAATTAATTTGACCATAAACAGTTCTGTGTGTTAGGGTCTCCCTGATAAAAATGGGGATAATAGTATTGTACTTAGAGTAGCATAAATACTAAAACCTCCCTGGGGCATGGTGGTTAGCTCATAGTAGTTGAGTAGATGGTAATTTCCTTCCTACTCGAGCTGGACTACAAGGGAGTGAGGGGCTCGGGGGCTCCAACTAGGTGCAGGGTCGGAAGCCAGTTCCTAAGGTTGGTTCACGTGTACGGACTAACAAACAGTCCTTTTCCAACCAGGGCATGTTGTGTTAATGCAAGAAGTGAATGAAGGTCTTTTGTCTTTGAGGGATCCAGACAAGAAGGCTGGAGGCGACAGCGGAGTCTGGGGGTTCAAACAGGTGGTGTCTCTGGTGCCGTCATTTGTTCACAGAGATTTACTGGGCACCTATGATGCGCCAGGTGCAGCGAGCGCTCCTTACGCGACTCTCAACATCCACGCTGCCTGCATCTTTGAGACACCCCCCACCACGGCCTCGTCCAGTCCCTACTCTCCACAGGCTGGCTCAGTCCTTGGCCCTCATGTTCGATGCTGGTGCCCCAGAGTCACAGGGTGGCTTTTTCCACCTCCTCGGGGACTCAGCTGGCCGCAGTGCCTCACAGAGGCCAGCACGCGCCTTCCCACCCGTCGTGACCCCACAGGTCCACCCCTACCACAGCGCTGTCGTCAGTTTGTTCAGGGCACGTATTAAGAGCTGAAATCACAAGAACCTAGTATAAAGGAACCATGGACATAGACAACAGGTGGGACTGACTTTGGGGGGAATGGGTGGGTGGGGAGGGGGACAGAGGGGAGCAAAAAGGGGATGGATGTAATACAACTACAATAAAATTAAAAAAAAAAAAAAAAAAGCACTGAAATCATCTCCTTTGTTTGCTCATGGATAGTCTGTTGCTCCAAAGGAAATGTTCCTTCCAGGGGGACAGAGATGCTGTCAACCCATTCTTGGTTGTCCTTCCAAAGCCTGACAAACTGTAGGGGCTCCATAGTTTGGACTGAATAAGGGGGGAAGGAGAAGAAGAGTGAGACAGAGAAGGAGGGGAGGGAGGGAGCTCGGAACGGCTGCACTAGAGTGTCAGTGACTTGACGGCAGGAGGTTAGCAGGCTGCCCACTGCCAGGGCCAGCCAGAAGGGCCTTGCACAAGGGAGGTTCGATAATGTCTAAGAACAGCCCGTAGAAGCCTGGCTTCCCACCCCCACCGGCCCGCTCCGCCCCCAGAGAGCAGCACGGCCCTGAGCTGATGGTATGCAGCAAATACTTATTACCACAAGGAAGCCTTGCCCATGCTTTTGGGGTTGTTTCTAAACATACGACATCCAAGGACCAGTGACTTGTCGCAAGCTTGTGGAAACCAGCAGATGAGAATCCAGGCTGTCCCAACCTCCAGGGCTTGGTGCACGGTGGCCGCCATCCCCCTGGGGCCGTCAAACGACATGTCAGTCCCTCAAACACCCGCCAGCTCTCTCTGCACCCAGATTCCAGCTGACGCTGAAGGTTACACCTCACCCCTATTTCCCACTGCCATCCCAGGAACCGGTGCCATAAATATTTCCGCATGTGGTACGTATTCAATAAACACACGTTGATAGATTGATGAACCCCTGTGCAACTTCAAAGACCACCAGTTTGAAGAGAACTGGCCTCACTGATTTCACCGGCAGCCTGATCCCGACTGTCAAACAACCTCAGAGTTCACACGGGCTCCCGTGGCCTCTGTAACCCGGAAGTATTGATCCCAGCAGCCGATTTCTGCCAGGCTCATCGTCACATCTCATTTTATCTTCTCCTGGTGGTGCCTGAGCTCAAAGCTCCCCATCGGTCTCATACTGGACAACACATCCGGCAGGGCTAATAAAATAAGTTGTGTCACGTACGTAAATGCTCTGGGTGAGGTTTGTGAAGTTGAGGCCTTCTGGCCACAAAGTTGGTAGCACTCCTCCGCTGTCTTCAAACAAATCTCATGTTTTCCTCCCTTTCCAATTATACGGCAAACTCCAGCAGGAGTCTACGGCGGGCTACCCATCCCCACCCCTGGTCTACCGAGTCCTGCATTTCCCTGATGCCAACCGCCTTCCCCACCGTACGTCCATAATGCCTGCTCCCAGCCCTGGCCCTCATCGAAGAGTTGACTCAGCTCTTTCAACTTTAAATAACCCTCCTTTATTAATTACTCAATCAACTTTACACATTGCCTAACCTCACTAAATCCACTTCACTTGACCCACAAATTCCCCCAATCGCCCTCCCATATTTCCCATAAGGGGAAAAGACCGGCCCAAATGTGAGTCTTGCCTTCTCTCTAAAAATGTTACATGCCCTTGAAGAATTTTATTAGCTTCTCGGAAACTTGTTTTTTCCATCATTGGTGGACAGTAGCAGCTAGTCACCCAACCCTGACCACAGCCTCCAGGCAGTGAGGTGTGACCATGTGACTAAGTTCTGACCAGTGAGACAGGAGAGGCAGTGATGTGGGTCCCACCCTCACTCCTGCCCTCGGCTGGCTGGACATCAGTGTGACCCGCTCAGCAACCACGTGGGGTGAAGGACAGAGTTACACAGCCTGAGTCACTGTGTGCAGCACAGAAACCCTACTCCTCCTTTATTCACGCCAACATACCCATTCATCCAGAGCCTGAGAAATAAACATCTTGAGTTTGACAAATAAACATCTATACATTCTTGCGTCTATTCAGCCTGCTCTAATAACACACCATTTTTTTTTCTTCGGCCTACTTAGATGTTTATCCTAAGTAAATAATCAAAATTTGCAAAACACCTATTATAAGACCAGGCATAAGGCCGGGCAATCTGAAAGGTATTTGATTAACTTTTCCTTCTCCACTTATTTTGGAGCATGTCGCTCCAATTCTTTAATATGAAAATAGAGGTTACCGGCTATTAACTTCCCCACGGCAGTAAGCTATACTTTATCCACATTCATCATTAAACACTAATAATTATCAACAGTCAGCATCTACATGTCAAACGTTAAACGCGTTATGAGTGTGATTTCATTTCACCCTTACAATAACCCTAGCAGGTATTTACAATTAGGATTCCCACATTGCAGGAAGCTAAGACTCAGGGTGGGTTAAGGATGCAGCCCGAGGTGAAAAAGCTAACCCAGAACCAGGGCTCCAAAGAGCCCTGAACGACTCCAAAGCTGATCTTCTTGGCTCATCCAAAGACGAATTATCCTGTCCAAACCTGGTCAGCTTCCTGGTCTACCACCTGGCTGCCAAGCCAGGAATGTGCAGGTCCTCCTAGACGCCTTCCTCTGCTTTATTTCTCATGCTCAGCACCCGCAGGGCCAAGCCCTTCTCTCCATCAGACCGTTTCTGTCTGAACCTGGCCGCTTCTCACTCGTATGGCATCTTGACAGGACCTGCAGCCTCCGCGTTTGTCCCCGCCAGGTCCTCCCGATGCAGCGGCACAGGAGACGCATGTTGTCTGAAACCTGACGAAGTCACAGTCCAGATGGAGACCTGCAGTGGCTCTGCCTAAACGGCATGTGATGCCTGTTGTCACATGCTGCCGTCCGTGGTAACTGACACCCAACGCGAACGTACCTTCACTTGCCAGTTTCACTGCTCTGGACTGTACACCACCGGAGGGCAGGAACCTTTCTCAGCGATCATTGTAGCTGTGCCAGGCTGTCACTCAGTCACCAGGCACACAGCGATGAACAAAAACTTCTGCCCTGCTGAGATTCTACTTGGTTGAGGGGCCTCTGATTGCTGCATGCTAGCAGATGTCTGCTCTACCAAGAGCACAGACCGGACTGAAAAGAGAATCTCAGCTTTGTGTACAAAAGCTGCCGCTTGCTATAAAGGCACGACCAGGTTAGCTATCCTCCCTGAGTTGCAACTCTTCGTCGTAGAATAGAAAAGGAAACAAACAGGAAGCTATCAAACACGAGGCTATGAAGGGGTTAAACGAGATGAGAGAACCAAACAAGGCTTGGAATAGTGCCTGGCGCACAGCAGACAAATACCGGTTTATCTTCCCAGCTGAAAACTGTAAACTCCAAGAGTGTGGGGGCCAAACCTTATACTTCTTTCTTTCCCCACCATATCCTACGGACATAAACCATGGCTGATGAATATTTATTTGACTGCTGAGGTAGTGAAGGTTTCCAGGAAAGTGAGGCAAAGATTGTAAGGAGCTTTTTTCCAGCCATGTGCATAGAGGATGTCTGCAGGCAAGCTGAAGAATAGAGCAGAGGAAACAGGAGGATGAAACCATGTTCCCTGACCCCACCCAGTAACCTGCGTGCTGAAGCCTGTATTTCCCCTAGCAGAAGGAGAGACGTGTGTGTGTGTGTGTGTGTGTACACGCATGCATGTGTGTACACGCTGACATCTAAACAGCTCGATTTTCAATACATGACTGGGAATTCAGAACAATCATGACCAGGATGAGCAAGAAAAACCAAGCACAGGGGAGTTAGGCTGAAGTCTGCCCAGAGGACCAAGTGCTTGCAAACCACACATGAAATAAATGAAAAACTGCACACAGCAACACCTCAGCTGCCCAGGTTCCATTTCAGTGACTTTTTTAGGTTACAAAAATCATACTGTTTTTATTGCTAAAACGTTTAGTTTTATTAACTAAGCGCCAAGGCACTTCCCTGTCCTATAATCAATAATAATAATATATAATGTGTATTCTAGACTTGTCTTAACAAGCCAGGTTAATGATGTCTCCCCAACCCTGGCACACTGCCCGGCTGCCACAGCATTGTGTGCGCCCCAGGTGTCCAGGCCACCAGCCCCACACGGTGATCTATGTGACCTTATAGTCAGTAGACACAGGCAGCTTTCCTACATTTCTCCCAGAGGTCAGACGGCCACTTCTCAAGCTCCTCTTTCCATGGTCCTGTTGTGTCATATATATCCTCTAACTTAGGAGTTCAAATCCGTAGCTGGTTCCTGTTCTTGCTGTCACAGGGTCCCAGGTAGCCCTGATCTTCCCCAGCTTCTGGCCTGGAACAGTGACCCTGCGAGGACCTTTGGCCAATGAACTGTGAGCAAAAGCCTTAAAGGGCCAGCACATGATCCCCTCAGGTTCCAGCTTCCATGGGCCACTATGTTCTATGCCATTCCAGGAAGTGGGACGTGCTTGGGTCCCAGTGTCTGAGTAAAATCGGGCAGAACCCCTCCCTCCACAGGCGCATGCCAACCGCAGATGATGACTGTGTTACACAAGTAAGAAGGGAATCTCTTGTTACTGAAACCACAGACATTTGAGGGGTTTGTTGCTATAAATAGCATAACCTAATCCATCCTGATGAGTATAAATGGATCATTAAAAAAGAATAACACATTCATGAGTCATCTGTCAAGTGGTCTTCCAGTGAGAAAGATCATAAGCCTTTACTCAGACCATGACACAGGCCTTGGCGGCCCGAAGGCTGTGTTGGCATGCATGTGTGTGCATGTGTGTATAAAAGTAGGTCCAGAGCGCCAGTGTGCACCTTGCAACAGAGTCTACTAGGAGCTCTAAGCTGCCCAACAGCAGGGTCCGTGTCTTCCTCCCTCCTTTCCAGAGCCTAATATAGTACCTGGTACAGAGTACAGGTCAATACGCATTCATCTGTGCTGGCCATCTTGCTAGATATCAGGGAAAATAATGACAATAGCATGCCCAGATTTACACAGAACTTGTCACTGGAAAAGGAAGTGGGCCCAGCTGTCCTTGTCAGACAGAGCTCCCCCACCCCCTGGCCACCCCCATCACTTAGGTCCTCCAACTTGAGTTCCCTGCCCTTGCCCTTCACAGTGGAGGACAGAGCCGATGACTCATGCCACGGACAGACAGTGTGGCTGTGGACAGACAGATGCATCTGCATGCAGCCAGCGGTTCCTTCTGCCCCACTGCGTCTTCCCCTTGGGCTGTGAATAAAGCCTGCGGGCGTCAACGTATCCTTGTTCAAACTGCGTCATCTGTACTTCACGCGGCCCGTCCTGTTTAACGGGCAAATCCTGGTAAAGAACCTTTGGTTACTGCAAAACACCCCACAGCCCAGGGACAATGCATTCCTCACTTGCCCTGTTATGTGCACAACGAATACCGCAGCCGTTCGGGTAGTGCCCTGCGCTGTGTGCCTCGTTCACGTTACCCCATCCGACCCTTAGAACCATCCTACAGGGCAGATATTATTAACCTCACTTTACAGACACGAAGGTGGCAGGAACAAAAAGATCAGGTGGTGCGCCAAAGTTAAACATGCAGACCTCTGGATTTTGTGTTTTTGTTCACATTTTACCGACCGATACTTCCTAGTTCCATGTATTTCTCGGAGTCCATGACTTACCTGCTCACCTACTAATTCCCTTCACCTACAAACACGTATCAGGGTAGGGAGCATCGAGGCCCTACTGTCTCCATTCTACACAAGGTTTAAATGTAACTAGCAAATGGTTTCAGAACTGAAAGGTGTTGCCAATTACATAGTCTAAACCCTTTCTATTAATAGCAACCTACCTCAAAGGGTTGTAATGAGAATTAAATGAGTTAATAGAGCAAGTGCTAAAAGTTCCTGGCACTGGTAGTATGGCCTCAATAGATGTTAGCTTTTTATACAACTAAATGTAACAAGAGCTATTGTCCACTGATATATCTTAGCACAGCTTGCTGAGGCTGGGAGGAATGAAGGCAGGTGGGCAAAAGGGACTGTTTAATGTCACATTCTACTATCACTCATACCAGATACACTTTGGGCCTTTGTTCTCTTGTATGCAAGGTGAGGGGAAATAAGACTAGGTAGGTCATCTCCAGGAACCAGACTGAAAATGTTCTGATCGGTCATCCTAGGGGTTGATCAATAAATAAGCAACTTGAATGACTGAGTATCCCAGGCAATTCCCTAGGTCTGCCCCGCTGGGACCACAGGCCTTCGCTACAGAAAATGTCCAGGGACCCCAAATGACTGTGCCACCTTTGAAGGAAAAGCATCATGAAGGAACATTCCAGAGGCCGGTTTGTCCGTGTCAGAATGCAGATATTAAACAGTCTTCAAACAGGGGATGCGGGCAGGGATGGGGGATCGAAGTCCACCTGGTTTTCTTCCCCGCCCATCAACCCGGCCTCCAACGGGAACTGGAAGCTGCTATTAGCTAGAACAAAACAGCAGGTGCGGATGTGGGAGACCATTATGCAGGGCAGGAAGCGGCTCGATGTGGAAATGCGAGATCCACGCAGCCAGGCAGCAGTTTATGCACTCGTCAGAACAGAGCAGGGAGGAAAAATGCTGACGGCACAATCCCCACCAGCGCCACACTCATGAATCCGCAAGCTGAAAAGGACACAGAGCTGCCATCCAGGAGAGAGTTCCAAACACGGCCTTATAGACGTCTTTCTTTTTATGATGGTGCTTTTCTGTAACTTGCAGCAAAATTCCCTAGGTCTGCACTAACACGAATTCGGTGACTGAAAGCCACGTCGACTTATTCTCTCAGAGCTTCGGAGGCCCGATGGCCAAAATCGAGGGATCTCAGGGCCATGCCCCCTCCAGGGGCTGCAGGAGGGAACCCTGCCCTTGTCCCCTCAGCCTCTGCGGGATGCCACACTCCTTGGCTTGCCAAGAGCCATGGCAGCAGGACTCCGATCTCTGCCTCCATGGTCACACCACCTTCTCTTCTGTGGGAATCTCCCTCGGCCTCCCTCTCCTAAGGATATGCCTGACTGCATTTCGGGCTCACCCACTGCACCAGAATCATCTCCTCACCTCAAACACATGAACTTCACCATATCTGCAACGGGTCTTTCCTTATGTATTAAATGTATTGAGGTGGCACTGGTTAATAAAATGATATAGGCTTCCAGTGGACGATTCTACAATATATCATCTGTGTACGATATTGTGTGTTTACCACCCCAAGTCAAGCCTCCTTCCATCACCACTGATCCCTTAACCTTATTCTACCTCCCTCCACCCGTTCTTCCCTCTAGCACTCACCATCCTATTGTCTATGTCCATGACTTTTTGTTTGTTTGTTTGCTTAAACCCTTCATCCTCTCACCCAGCCTTCAAGCCCTTCCCTCTGACAGCTGTCAGTCTGTCCACTGTATCCATGAACCTGTTTCCACTTTGTTTCCCTATTGCTAATCAAGTCACACAGGTTCTGGGAATTCAAACCTGATATCTTTGGGAGATGTTTTTCAACCTACTCTACTTTTCTTTTGACCTAATTTTTAAGAAAATCAAGAAATATTTAACCTCTCCAAACAGATGGAGTGACAGTCACAGATTGGACAACCCAAGCGGGAAGCAGCATTGGAAATCAGCTCATTCCAGCCTTTTCCACCTAAAAACAGAAGACCTGGGGTAGACGTGATTTGCCAGGGAGGGTCCAAAAGCCCCAGCCTAGCAAACAAAAGCTACTTCAATCCATGACTTTTCCCAGGATGAGTTCACTAAAAAGAAGATTCTATTGCCCTCTTCTAACCCCCAAAGTAAAAAAACTCCACCACATATAAAGTTTGGCACATCTACCACATAAAATGGGCCACATCTCCTCCAAGGGATATAGTTTACCAAAAAGGCAACATCTGAGCCCAGAAGACTAAAAATAAAAAGTGCAAGAAGTCTGGCCTGTTCACACCTAGACAGTGTGAACCCGGACCTGCCAGGAGGTGGCCTAGCCAGCAGCCATGGGAGACATGTGACATGAAGCCGTCTGACTGGGGCTGCTCTTGAAGAAGACAGGGATGGCACCATGGTGCACCCAGTATTGCAGGGGCTCCCCAAAACGGAGTACACTTGCTTCTAAATTCCCAGTCCCCAAAGTAGTGCCTGACACTAATGGCATCTTTAGCAAAAGAACACTGAATAAATGACTGAAATGTCATAATGTGAAAATTAGAGAATGGCTTCCCATATAAATATAATAAATTAGATCATGAATATAAAAATTCTGCTACGATGACTTGCTACCCTCTCCTAGAGGCTATTAATCTCTTTCTAATGCAACCACCTCCCTTCACACATTAGCTCAGCCACTGACTGACCCCTTGGGCTGTGAAGCCACCTTCTTGCACTTAGCAGCAATTTCTGCACGTGACCTATTCCATACTTACTTTGCTACAACAGAAGAGCCACTGGAGCAGAAGCTTTGCTTGCTCACTCCTGTATTCCCAGTGCCTGCTATAGTTGCCGGCCCATAGTAGATGCTCAAGAAGTGTTCATTGAATGACTAAATCCACCACCAGACCTCCATGGATTCTCCCAGCCTTACCAGTCCCTGGAAGGGTTTCTGGAGAACTCTGCAGGAGCTGTGCAAGCGTGTACCAGTGCTGCAATCAGATGAAAACCGAGGACTGGCGGAAAATCCAGCCACCATCTGGCTGTTCAAGGACCCCTCCCGGGTGCTGACAACATTGACATTCACGATAATGAAGATGAAAACCAACAGTGATCCAGGGGGACAGGTTCCCAGGAGGCAGCTGGGAACTCCTTCCAGGCACCCTGAGAAGAAACCTCCCTTCTAGAGGGAGGAGGCAGGAGGGCTTATACAGGACCTGTCCCAGGAAGTGAGGGCAGAAACAGAGAAACTCAGGCGAAAGTGCCTTGGCGAGGTACTGGCGGTGGGCAGGGGAGCAAGCCTACGGCCACGACAGGTGGAACATGCCATCGGCCCATCAGTCAACAAGGTCCTGCGGGCTGGGAGCCAGCTCAGCTTTCAGCTCATTTATTACAGCAACGGCATGTGATTCTGCGCCCGAGGAAGGCCTGGGATTCAAGGCCTCAGAAGGACGGCCGCTTTGTCTTCAAGGGACACTCCGTCTCTGAAGTTTGCAGGAAGAAGGTGCCCAGCTCGCGCCATTTCCATGAGCAAGTGCTGGCCACACTGATTAGAACATGGGGAGCTCGGGAGAGAAGAGGAAACTAGCACCGCACAGATGCCCAGGCAGGGAGAGCCGGCTGCCCTGCACGCTTCCTCCTGCCCAGCAACGTGAGTGAAGAGCTGTCAGGGACCAGTGTCCTGCTGAGAGTCAAGAACAGGCCGCCCTGGTACCACAGGGCCCAGCTTTGAATTCCACCCCTGCCACTTATCAGCCGTAGCACCTCGATGACTTATGAGCACCTCCATGCCTCAGTTTCCTTAAAGATCCTCATAAAAGGAAGACTGCAGCAAGTAGGGAACTCCCAGGGAATGACACCCGTTCACGTATATTGAGCAGAATAAAAGCAAGAGCTGGCGCAGGTACGCATTCCAGAAACTGATGATGATGGTGATGGCAATAGTGATCATGAGGTAATGCTGATGACAGCAATAATGACGTGGGTGGGTGATGATATTGCACGCGTGTTGGCAGAGATTTGGGGGCTACAGAGATCGAGGGAATGACAAAAATTCATTAAGAGTTGAGTTGTGTAAAATGCAGCATTAGATCTTGCATTTGGGGTGCCTATGAGCACTATTCCTCTGCTTCTCCTTTCCTGTTCCTCTAGAGACACATCTGAAAACAAGGAGACAGGTCTGTAGAGCTGAAAATATGCCGAGAGTAGGGAGAGAGCTGCAGTGAAGGTAGGTGGGAGGCTCATCAGAACGGGCTCCTTTTCCTTGCTGCCCCAAGACCTAACGCCTGCCCAAGGCCTCAGGCGGCCCCTGCGGCCCACAGGAGCACCCTCAGGGCTGACGATGGCCTCCTAGACCAGCTGTTGGAAGCCGGGTGAGCTGTGGCCCCAGATTTGCACCTGGGGGTGGGGGGGTTCCGGCTGCCGCCAGGCTCAGCCTCCACTCACCCAGCCAGCACCCCGGGTTAGCAAGGCTGAACAACCAAGCGAACACCTTCTCAGGGGTCCAGCCCAGCTCTGCAGGTCAAAACACGGAGCCTGGAGCAGACTCACTGGGTTCCCCAGACCCTGCACGTGCTGTGTGATTCCTGGGGGAGTTTACGGAAACTGCAGATGGGGGCCCACTTGGAACTGTTCCCAGCAGACAGTGAACGCTCAGTAAATGCTATTAGACCACTATTATTGGACCGGGCTAGACAGGGAGCCACCAGGGAGTCCAAGGTACGGCCCTGCCCGCAGGTGGGTAACACAGGCCTCAGAAATGTGTTAAATCCCAGGGCACACAGGCACCTACAACTGGAAAACACAGCCTGTGGAACTCCCCGCTATATCCCACTCTGGGGGTGGCCTGGGGTCCTCTCCAGAACCCCAAAAGCACCATGCTCACTGAGAAGCTTAGACAGTATCAGCCTACAGAGTTGACTTTTATGGTGTTCATGATGTCATCTCCTCAATTAGATGAGAAACTCCGCAGTAACACCGACACATCTGAATAGCACTTTACCAACTACAAAGGGCAATCCAATCGGTTACCCCACATTCTGGACTAAACTGCGCATCCCTTCCTCCTTCCTCTTCCTGTCTCCCAACCCCCTTGCAAATTCCCCTGTTGATGTCTGAACTCCTAGTACCTCCAAATGTGACTATATTTGAAGATAGGGTAATTAAGGTAAAATGACGTCACCAGAGTGCTCCAGCATGACTGGTGTCATCATAAGAGGAGACTAGGACAGACACATGCACGGAGAGGAGCATGTGAAGACACAGGGAGAAGGTGGCCATCTACAAGCCAAGGAGAGAGACCTCGGAAGCCACCATCCTGCCTGCATACACCCTGCTCTGGGACCCTGAGAAAATGAACTTCTGTTTTGGAAGCCACCCAGGCCGTGGTACTTGCATGTGGTACATGCAGCTCTGACCAGCCCATGTGTCCCGTGAGGCCCATCTGGAAGTGTGATTATTGTCATTTTAGGATGAGAGCACAGGAGCTCTCAGACCTGCCTAAGCCACTCAGCCACCAAACTGGTAAAGCCACCATGGCCTGAGAATTGGACACCTACTCAAAAAGTATTTATTAGGCACCTACTATGTGCTCTTGTGCAGTTTGTGACTAAAGGGGGAGATGAACAATAACGTTCATGAAATTTTTAGAAATACAGCCCTGGCTGGTGGCACAGTGGATAAGGCGCCAGCCTGCGAACCCAAAGGTCGCAGGTTCGATTCCCCAGCCAGGGCACATAACCAGGTTGCAAACCAGGTCTCCAGTCAGGTCTGTGGCTGGAGGCAGGTGAAAAGCAACCATACATTGATGTCTCTCTCCCTCTCTGCTTGTCTCTCTTCCCCTCCTTCTAAAAATAATGAAATAAAATCTTAAAAAAAAAAAATTTAGAAATACTAGAGGGTGTCAGGAATATACGTGATTTTTTCCCCATTCTAACCTGTAGTTTTTAGTATAAACATTTCAGCCAAACAAGGAAAGATTTCTTTTAAAAAAGCTACACCATAGAAGGGAATGTTCCAAAGGGGAGTGCTGGGGAAAACAAGAGACTTTCTTGTTTATTTCCTTTCGTTAAGAAAATGGAAAAAATCAGGCAGGAGCAAGTCATAAGCCCTGAGTAAAAGTTTCTGTCATGTTAATTAGCCTCCCCGACAAGGCTACAGCTTTAGAAATGACACAGTGAGCATTTCCTAGGCAGGACAATTTTCCCACTAAAATCTAAGGCCAAAAGCTCTTTCAAAGAATAACCACATGCGGGGAAACGGATTTTGTTCTCCTTCACCCAGATGAGAAGTCACACATGGCTACCAATCACCACCAGAGGCCATTCCTGCAAAACAGGATCGGACTCCATTCCCCTCTATAGCTGGTGCTTCGGCATAAATTATTATAACATGTTTATAAGGGTTTCCTGTCGGTGTAACGGTTGATGGCTGGAGAAGCATTTACATAACACACTGTCTATGAAAACACTTTGGGGTCTGTAATGGCAGGCAAGTCTAAGCAAACCCCCCCTGATGATCACCCCCTGGGCTGCTCGGCAGGGACGAGGCGACCCTGCTGCCCGCCAGAAAGGCTGCAAGGACTCCCATTTCTGCAGCCCTCCAGGGGCGCGAGGCGCTTCCGCCGTCACGATAATTAATGCGTCGGACAACATTCAAGACAGGGCCAGAAAAGTCAATAGCGTTCCCCAGGCTCGGGGTGTCCAAGCTGCTACCAGAGGCAGGTGAGGAGTGACACGTGAGGCCCTGGCAATGTCGACAAGGACTCATTCATTTATGCTAAGGCACACCGGCACGAACTGCCACCCGGCTACTTTGAGTCCGTGTAACTAAGACCATCATTCTAGGATTCTCCTAAGTTAGGATCCGGCCTGTGTTGCTCATCGAGCATGGATCAATCCTTCAAGTGCCATTCCCACCATCTTCAAAATAGAAGAAATTGCAGTGTTCCTGGGACGACAGGGACACTGACATGAACTCAAGCGTGCAAGCTCTTGTTTCCCAGACCTGACACCTGCTAGGCACGCACGCCCTGCTATTCAGATGAGCAAGGTCCCTGCTGACTGAGGACCAGGCAAGGTCAGCAGGTGGAATCACTCTCTTCCTCCCGGCTGCGTCAGCCCTGACCCCGGCCTGTCATAGCAGGCCGGGCGCAGGGCTCTGGGCCCACAGAAGGGATTCAGCGAAGCCCTTCAGTTTGCATGCATACGTGTGTGTGTGTGTGTGTGTGTACATGTGCACAGAGGAGCACTCTTGGGGAACAGGCCACATTTTAACAGCCTCTGGAGGGATCCACACCAGTGCGGAGTCCAACTTGCTCCTCTAGTCCCACCAGCTCCTGTCGGCAGTGGTACGATGGAAGGAAAGACAATGGAGTCAGGTGGTTCAACAGCTCAAATCCTGGATCAAATCCTGGCTCTGTTCCTATCACTAGGTAATAGAGCTCCCTACCCCTCTGAGCACGGTAGCGCCCCAGTAGCACAAGGTCAAGGCTACCTCCTCAAAGGGTTGCTGGGAGGGTCAAATACTAAACAAACCTCCGGCAGGCAGCAGCGCCAAGTGTGTCAGCCTCCCGTTAGCGATCCCTGCTGGGAAAACAGAGGGTGCCCCTCGGCCAATCTTCCCACCCATTTGTTATCTTGAGCGCACCATGAACCCCTGCTCACCCCACTCTTCCTGCCCTGGGCCAGGCTCAATGTCACCCGTCTACACCTATGGGGAAGTCAACGTTCCCGCTCTTCCCACCTAGTTTCCACCGGTGCCCAGCTCCACAGCTAGGTGTCACAGTTGGGCACTCAGCAGCGAGCGAATGGGCTTCAAAATCAAGCTCCTCTGGTTTACATCTCAGCCCTCCCCTAACCTCTCTGTGACTCCTGTTCTAAATCCGTAAAATGGGGATGACCATAGTCATCTACCTCACTGGGGGAACCATGAGTTAACTCACGCAGCGTGAGGGTGGGATTAGGATCTGACTGTGGGAAACAGAGACTCAATGGGACCGGCTCGGATGATGACAGTTTACCATGAACTCTGAGGACAAAGAGGATGTGCACCTTCCCGTGAACCTCAGGACAGCAACTGAGGTTCAACCAAGCAAGCAATACAGAGTCAGCAGCTAGAACCCAGGCAGCACAGGGACCTCTGCCCTGGGCCCATGCAGCTGCTCCATGTGTCTCTGAGATCCAGTCCTGTCCTCCCACCTCACATCCCCCAGCTACATCTCGACCACAATGACTTTTCTCCATTCTTTGTACAAGTCAAGTCTACTGTACCGCAGGACCTTTGCACTTGCTATTCCCTCCGCCCTGTCTTTGCATAGCAGCTGTATCACAGCCTCAGCCAGCCCCTCCCTGAGAGGCCTTTCCTATCCACCTAACACTTTCCTTCTACCATCCACTCCTAGTCCATCAATCTGAATTTTTTCCTTTGGAGCACTAATCTTGAAAAAATGGTTTTTTTCTGCATTTCTTTGCCTTGGAATATAATATCCAGGAAGATAGGGACTTTGTATCCTCTTTTCCATCCATAGCAGGGACACCACAACTATTTGCCACATGAACGAATTCCTCCCTCTGCTTCTTTCCCTGCTACCAAGTGGCTAGTTATCCTTGTAATTTTAGCTAAAATTTCTCAAAAGGTGCGCACAACTAATCGCCATTATCACTTAGGATACAGATTCTTAGGCTAGCCTGCTACAAAGGATGCTGCCCCAGACTCTGGAATGGCCACAATGTCACTGCTCACCCTTAAGCCAATGAGCACAGACCCCTAGGACTGCCCCGTCCACACGGGTGAGACCACTTCCACTTGCAGATGCTGAGAATGTGGCAGATCCCATGACAGTCGGTTCAAAGGCACGGAGTCTCTGTTATACCCTCCATTCCATACACAGGCAGCCCCTGGAGACACGGCAGGTTCGGTTCTGGATCATCATAATAAAGTGAGGACTGCAATAAAACCATCTTTTGACTGGTGGAGGATCTTGCCTTCAATTTGTAAAAACACACACGTACAACACCTCTGAAGAGCAACCAAGCAAAGCTCAATAAAACACTACACAAGTACTCTTTCGGCAACATTATGAACCTCTTCCCAACACTTTTGTCCCTGCCCATGACACCTTCAAGAACGGCTAATTCAAACGGAAGCCCAGGAGCACACAGACTGCGAAAGGCAATGTGGAGAGTGAGGACACGGAGGGAAAGACAGCAGTCCAGGTGGAAAGCGCTTTTCACCTGCAAAGGGGTTTAGGTGCAGTGACATAGCTGACGATGAACATCTGGGTCTTGAGGCATCTCCGAGAAGCCGCAGAAGAGCTGGCCCAAGTGAGAGAGCCCGAGGCAGCGGCCACCGGCGGGACTGCAGGTGGGGTTCGGGTGTGCGGAAAGGCCGCTCCTCCCAGCTCTGAGCCAGGAGCCTCTGCCACGGATCCCAGGGCACCGTGTAAATGTGATCGTTTCCCCCAGAGCTTCAGGGTGAGAGGGGCCGGGAGGCTCTCCTTCTGAACAGGGATCTGCAAACTTTTTATGTAAAAGGTCAGACAGCAAATATTGGAGGCTTTGCAGGCCATCTGGTCTCCGCTGCAACTCCCCCACCCTGCCACTGCGGCAGGAAGCAGCCGGTGACAACCGTCCGCGAAGAGGTGAGCTTGTCGTGCCATTGAAACTATTTGGGGACACTCGCATTAACATTTCATGCAATGTTCACACTGAAAAATGGAAAAGCCACTCTTAGCCCATGGGCTGCGTGGAAACAGGTGTTGGGCCTGAAAGGGCTGATACCTGCCTGCTCTCTCTTACCATCACACGGTCTGAAGGTCAAGGCCACTGCCATTCTGTGGCAGGGACCAGGGCTGCTGGAGTCTCCTCCACTCTTCAGTGACCCGCAGAGCCACTAGGATCTCAAATAATGTTTGTTAAAAACTGTCCTTTGAACTCTCCTGAAGCACCTTTGGCAAAAAATCTCACCTGCGTTCTGGGGCAGCCCACTCAGCTGTCGGAAGGTTCCCACCCCGAAAGTGCTGATTCCGAGTCTCCCCAACAGAATCTGCAGAATCTGCCCAGCCTGTCACCCTCATGACTGCTCTCCAGGTTTTTCCCCGCATCATGGGAGGAAAAAAAAAAAAACAATGAAAGGAACGGACTACTCCCGGGACAGCAGAATCTATACCAAGAGAGAAAGTCAAGATGGAATGTTTTATCTAAACATCAGCTTCAGAGAAATCCCAATCCATAGACCTACTTGGAGGTCCAGAAATGACTTGGCGGAGGAGAAAAGATGGTTCCTCACAACCTGGCAGAAAAAGTCCTCATTATGCATTTGTTGAGTAAGTGGGCCAAGGAACAAATAAATATTTTTTAAGCATGCTTAAACAAAGAGCATTCTCATCATTCTACCAAAATGTGCCCCTACCACAAAAACGGAGCTTTTGGGCCGTGACCAAGGTGGCTCAGTTGGCTGGAGCATTGCCCTGTATATCAAAAAGATGGGGGTTCACTTCCCAGGCAGGGTACGCGTGTACTTAGGCTGCAGGTTCAATCCCCCGTTGGGGCACATATGAAGGCAACCGATCAATGTTTCTCCCCCACATCAATGTTTCTCTCCCCCCATCTCTCCCTCTTTCTCTCTCTAAAATCAATAAACATATTTTTAAAAGATTAAATAAAGCAAATGTTTATTTTAAAAAATAGAAGATTTGGTGAGAAGAAGGTTCAGTAGCCTACAGAATTAAAAGATGAATTCTACAGGGACCAATTGATTCTTTAATGAAATTCTTAGTTCCATGGATTCAGCCTGTCATCCTTTACATATCTCATTTGTATGAATTTTTAAAAAGTGATTACTGACTACCCACTAGATGTGAGACACCTTTACACACACACACACACACACACACACACACACATCGTCTCCTTTAACCCTCACAACAAGCACACTATTCATAGAAAACTAAGATCCCTCATTTTTTCAGATAAGATCACCCCTAGGGAGTGGGGGCTCTGGATTTCAAACCCAGATCATTCCAGCCTTAGAGCACATTCCCTTTCTGCAGCTGATGACATAAAATTGTTCTTTCCAGTTACTTATGGATTATGAAATCAGCATAAAATGACCCACAGGCCACATCATGAGAGAACATGTCTTCATAGTGCCTCCAAACTGCAGAATGAACATCCACATGAGAAGGCTTAAAATGCTACCCTAATTCATACTTGAATATAAAAATATGCAACTTAACATCCCCCCTCCCCTAAAATGGACAACCCTTACGTAAAAATCTAGGAAAATTAACAGAGGCTGTGTACATTCAAAAAAGGATCTAATTCAGGAAAACAAAAATGGTCCTAAAAAATAAAAGAATCCTTTTGAAGTTTTACCCACAGTCCTTAAAAACTGTTTTTACATATATTCAGTTAAAATTGTTTCTGGAGGCCAAGTCACTTTGGAAAAATACTAAAAGCGTTATAATAGAGTCAATTCTCTTATGCCAACTTTGATGCCTGAAACAAAGTTGCTGCTCCCTAACAAGAACAAGGTCACAATTTGTTTGGAAAGGGTCTAGGGTAGGCCCTGGCCAGGTGGCTCAGTTGGTTGGAATGTTGTCCAGATGAACATGGTTGTGGGCTGGATCCCTGGTCAGGGCACATACAGGAAAACTAAGGAGTCAACCGATGAATGTACGGATGGGTAGAACCACAAGGTGACCCTCTTTCTTTTCTTTTCTTTCTTTCTCTTTCTATTTATCAATAAATAAAATAGAAAGGCTCTAGTATGTTTTCCCTTGCATATATTGGGCATGGTTTTTTACCACTCGGAAATGCTTCTCGACACATTACCTTCCTTCATTTTTTCCCCTTTACAAATATGTTATTTTAAAAAGGCTTACAGATATGATGAGGGGGCTTTTCCAGTTGCAAATGATGGAAAAACGAATTATTCTAAATGAAACAGTGAAATGAAGGGCTTATGATCTATATGATCTACCAAGTCCATGGGTAGACGGGCAAGGTTTGATCTTAGGCAAAGGGAGGACCTGGTCCCTCCCTGTTTCCCAGCTCTCTGATCTTATCCATGTGCCCAGGTACCAAGCTGCAGTGAGACAGCATCTAGGCAGGATGCAGGTGAGATGTGCAGGGCCACGTCCTCTAAGGTTTAAGGAAGTGAAAAAGAACACACACACCTTTCTCAACAGTCCCTGCAAACGTCTCATCACATCTCACTGGCTCTGACTAGGCCAGGTGCCCACCCAAATCATATGGCCAGAGGTAGCGTGAGCTGTCTGTCTCAGCAGGAATTCAAGCACAGCTTCATCTCCCCACAAGTTCATGGGCAGAAGGGTGGCTTTCCTGAGAAAACCTGAGCAGGATGAATGATGAATGCCAAGGTTGGGAAACCAAGAGGGTGCCTGAAGGCCCACAGGTACTAAGGGGTGAGATCAGGTCTCAAGTAACAAATCTTCTGAAACCAAGTACTCCAAAAATAGTGGCAAATCGTTTTAAAACCCAGGGAGCTAATCAACAAAAAGCCCTCCGAACTGAATCCCTTGGTCACAACATTCTAAAATATTGATCGACTGCCTACAGAACTTCAAAGGAAGCCAAGTTCCTTTTACAACACACGCATTTTGTAAAATTAAGCAAGGTTACCATTACCTAAATCAAAATCCCTTTAGAGCTCTCAATGGTTCCTCACCATCTGGAAGGTGGGAACACCATACTCAGAAGTAAAAAGGAAAAGCTTTTTGACCTATTTTTGTCCCAACACTAATGTAAAGCGCTGAACCCTATTTATTAAGTAACTTCAATGAATGCCGCTGCACTGGCTATTTGCAACTCTGAAATACCGCCTATTATTCAGTGAGAGATTACCATCTCAAGCAGTAGGGTGTTTTTTAATAAAAATAAAATTAAAAATAGATTTGCCATTGCCTTTTTTAATGAAACTAGTAGCTCTGCTGGCTTACAGAGGAAATGACATCGTTCTTGGGATTTGAAAAAAAAAAAAAAAATGACTGACTTGAGCAGTGCCTCCCAGAGTTGCCAATATTCATGTCCCGAGATATCGTACACTGCTTCTTCCACCATGCACCTAAGCTGCCAATCCAGCCTCTCCCACCAGAACAACACAAACCTCTGAAACTGGGCACACGCAGGTGACGCAGACCACCAGGGGCGGTGGAGCAGGTGTGTGCCGAGTAAACAGAATGACTTGGGTTGAGCACGGTCCTACCGCATTTTCTGTGATGACGTAAATGTTCTACATTTGTGCCGTCCAGTGTGGTAGCCTCGCTGCTGAGACTACTGAGATGAGAAACTGGGTTATTTCATCTTCATTCATTTAAAGAAGCCACTTGTGGCCAATGGTTACTGAATGGGGGGCAGCATGGACGTTACCCTTCGAGAATCCCTCCGGCATGTTGTGGATTGCTCTCTCCTACCTGCCTCTTCTATCCCAGCACCACCCAACCTCCTGCTGTTCTCCAGATCGGGACTCCGTTGGTGCCTCCGGGCTCTTGCACGTGCTGGTCCAGAATTTCCACTCCTAGCCTGCTTGACACACCCCTCGTCATCCACAAAAGCCAGGACAGGTTTCGCCTCTTCTGTGAAAGCCTTTCTGACTTTTTCTTCTCTTCTCCCCACTCGTGAGGGTGGGTGAGCCCTGCTTCTCCAGCACCTCCGTGCTTAGGCCCACTCCTATGGGTGTGGTCATCGCCCTGCAGCGGACAGTGGCCTGTGCCCTCCACAGTGGGGAGCCATGGAGCAGGGTGGTCAACTCTGGAGAGAGGGGGCCCTCGGGAGACAGCTGGCTGCCTAGTGGCAAATCCTGCTCGAGCACTTGCTGCCACAGCTCCGTCACCTCAGGCAAATGGCAGGGCCGGCCCAGGCTGGATGAGCAATCTGTAAAATGGGATGATGAATGGGAGCTCTCCCTTCGGCTGGTGGCAAGGACTCAATGAGCAAATGCAGGTAAAACATCAGCATGGTGCCGGCAAGAAGCAAAGTCAATAAAATCGAGCCTCTGTGCTTGATTTTTCATTACAGTATGAGACCATGCACTTTAGCGTGCGTGCTGGGTCTTAGCCAACCCCGCCACTCAAGAGTCACAGCAAACCATAGGCACTCACTCACTAAAGACTAAAATGACGAGTCGTGTCTCCAGTGGATGGTTGTCAGTCCTAAGACTACTCCATAAGGCTAACCAGCCTTGTTCTCAATGTCAAACTAGACACTAAAATAGCAATCGCAACAGAGTTAAGTGGGGGCAGGTCAAGCAAAGATCTTTACGGGGCTTATTCAGACCACAGACAAACTCACTGCCACCGCCACCCGCCCCGTATGTCCCACCGCTACCTCATACCCTCCAAACCTGACCAAACCTCTACCAAAATGTTCTGGGTAGAAATAAGTCCCAGCCTGCAGGTTTGGGGACAGTGACAAAAGTTTAAGGGCCACAGACCTACCATCAGCATGAGAGATGCGTTGATGCAACTCTAAGCTCCAACATCTGTTCCTGATTCTCTCCCTCAAATACCTAGTTTACCCACTCCCCTCTTTTCATAGGTGGATAGCTGGATAAGGGGGTAAGAAAACCCTTCAATGGACAGAAACAACCCTATAAGCCTGCATTCTAGGTACGCCCCACCTGCACCCCTGGGGCACCTCTGGAGTCCCTCTGAGGCCCCCAGATTCGACTGAAGGCAAATAAAAATGAGCAGCAGGTGAAACAAGCATTAAAAATGATTAAGTGTTCAATATACAGGCTTTCCAGCCTGTGTCAAGCCCCGGTGAGATTGTTCATTTCCCAAATTCAATGTTATCCTCCTGCTACAAGGCTTCCTGGCCCAGGCGCTCAGCCGAATTGACGAAGAGAACACTTCGGGGAGTTGGGGCACACAGCAAGCACTTCGCATGCAGGGGAAAGCGTTCAGCCCAGCCTCCACTTCAGGGCACAGAGGCTGTGGAAGCCAGAATTCAGGTGATCTGTCTTCCAGGGAGCCTGTGCAGCATGGCTGAGAGGTACAAGGAACCTCTAACAAGAGGTCTGGGGCTCTGGGATTTGCCTGCTGTGTGACCTTGGGCACATCACTCTCCCTCTCTGGGCTTCAGTTTCCTTGTTCATAAAATTAGGGGGTGGCGTCTAAACTCATTTTCTCCCAGCAGCAAGAACACCTTTCCGCTGCAAATGAAATCTGTGCGGCAACTCCAAGCTACCGAGCATGCAAGGGGAACAGCTGGGGTGGAAGTCCGCATGTGGGACCGGAGAAGCCCCACCTATTTGAGGCTGTGTCCCAGAACCCTGGACACACCCAGAGCAGTGTTTGCAAACCAGATCTTCTTTCTAAGGTCACTTCAAGTGGAAATATTCTTGGATGCCACTGACAATGGACCTTATGAGGCCTATCTATATTGAATGGGTCAGAAATAGACCAGGTTGATTATTAAGATTTTTGTTATGGAAAATATCAAGCATATTCAGAACAAAAGAGAATCTCTGATAGCTATGCCCCAGCCTCCACAATTAGCAAGTGGTGGCCAGTCATGTTTCACCTTCACCCTACCCATTCCCATGTCCCTGGAATTATTTTGAAGACAATCCCCCATACAGTATCATTTAGTCAGTTTCATGATCATGCTAAAAAAAAAAAACCAAAACATTAATTCCTATATTATTGACTGTGTCCCTATGCTGTACTTTCTATCCCCTTGACTTATTTATGCCCTGTAAGTTTGTTCACCTTTTTCCCCACCCCCCACCACCCAACCCTCTGGCAACTATCCATTTGTTCCTATATCTCTGAGTCTGTTTGCTTTGTTTTGTTTGTTCATTTGTTTCATTTTTAGATTTCCCACAGATGTCTCCTGGTGATCACTGTAAGGTACAGAGATGTCAAATCACTGTGTTGTAGATCTGAAATTAACATAATAGTGTGTGTCAAGTATACTTGAATTAAAGAGCTTTCCATTACAGAATAAAAATTCTTTAATCATTAATTCTAATTTAATATCATCTGCCATTTAAGGTGTAAGATGTGCCATCAGTTTTTTCCCCCCTACACTTAATCTGATGAAGAACTGAGTTACTTTTCTAGTTTCCCACTGCCTGGATCTTCATGATTATCACCATTTGCCATTTAACATGGACTTCTGCCCTCTGTATTTCCAGTGTTTCCATCATTAGATGAAAGGTCCTAACTAGTTCTGTCAGGAGGCACAAAACAACTGGTTGTTTCTCTGTCAGTGCTGTTGAAAGCCATGGAGGACCACTTGTTACATCAGACTGATTATTTTTCAGTTTCTTCCATGTCTTCCAAAATGTTTCATATATACACATATACAAAAAGCTTCACCTTTGTTTTTACCCAAATTATATTAAACCCTACTATCATGTAACTTTTTATTTAACATGAAATTATTGATATTTTTTAAATTAGAATTCAGTAAGATACACTTAACACCATGCTAACAATACTGAGTAGTTTAAATTCTAGCAATTTACAGTTTAAATTCTGCATTTGTCCAGAAGAGTGCTTTTACAATGTAAGTGACTGATAACTAGCTGTTGAATAACTAAGCAATACTATTAAGTCCCACTGATGTCTAATAGATGTGCATATACTGTCAACAGACATTCACAGGCTCTCCATCAGATGTACTGTGTAAGGATCTTCTAGAAAGTCCCAATTGTCTTCTCAGTTTATAAATTAGGAAAAAAAAAAAAGCAAATCCTGTTTTTCACCACTTTACATTTTGTCTCTTTTTAAAGGAACTGCCTTTAAAAAAAAAAAAAATAACTCCATCTTTTGTTACCTTAACTCACTCATTCATCAGTTAGGTCCTCCCCCAATCATCTAACTAGAGGCTCTTGCCCTTGATCGATAATCAAACCAGTGATTCCTGCTGCCCCCACTAATGCTAGCTGGTGGTCACAAAATTAACAGCCTGCTTCCATGGAGCAGAGTCTTACAGACCTCAAAATGATCGATACTTCATGGTCTGGAACTTCCTATGGTGACTATGGCCAGTTACTAGCAGCCAGAGACATGAGCAATCAAAACAAAATCAGGCAACACAGACTGTTTTTCAAGCTCTCTGTGAGTTTATTTACTAGACATATACAAATGCCAGGATCTGCTGAGAAAGCTCAGATTATCCAAGTGGGTGCTTATCGGAAAATCTCCCTCCCAGTCTATCTCAGCCGCGCCAATATTTTTCATTACCAATATATTCACATCTAAAGTACAGAGTGTAGACCAGTCATTGTTCAACCAGTGTGCCACAAGAATTTTAAAAACATACAATACCTAACAATTTAGTCGGGGGCACTGACCTCTTTTCCCTTAGATTGTCAAATAAGAAAATGACAACAGCCAATACAACAATAGCCATCCTGTGTGAATGAGTCAAAATTAGACCTATTTTTTATCGCATCAGGAAAAAAATATCTTTTGCGGAGCCACAGGATTTTAGTAATTAGTTTCTGTGCACCAGGAGGTGAACAAGGTTGAGACTCACTGGTAGGGCAGGATGGAAACGAGATGGTGGCTAAGCAGTGTTTAGACAGGCTCATGGAATCAAGGATGCAGAGTAAGAAAGAGCAGGAATTGAGAGTATTCAGCCCGCAAAATCTATCCTGCTTCTCCACCCCTCAAGGGCCACTGAATTGCACTCGGAGTGACAATGTCCCTAATTTGGTGAAGGAAATAAGACATGCAAGTCCAGGAAACACAGAGAGTCCCAAACAAGCTAGAACCAAAGAGGTCCACACTAAGACGCATCTTAGTTAAAATGCCAAAGGTTAAAGATAAAGAAGAGACGGAAAGAGGCACATTGTAACCTGTCCCCACATCAGTAAGCCACCGCCGCCTGTCCCAGCGGCTACCTCTGCCAAAGTGGGGAAAGGGGTCATTCCTAAAGTCATACTGATACAAAGGGGCCCAGTGCCTGGCACTGGGTCCCTTAAATCCTAGTGTTTTCGCCAAAGGCAGGCCCACCAGCAATTAAAGATCCCTAATTCTGAATTAACTGGTATCCAACCAGTGACTCAAGGCAAATCTCTTGGACCCATCCCTGAACTTAGATTCAGGTTTTCGATCCATCCCTAACGACCTGTGGGCAAACAGCTTACCTGAGACACCTCTTCTGGTCTCCAAATTGGAGGACCATTTCCACCACCTTCTAGGGTTTCCACAAAGGCTAATTCAGAATAAAGGCTAATTCCTGTCATCTCCACTCCCACCCCCACCCCCTTCTCTCACTCTTCCATGTTCGGCATCTGCATGCCCCGTCTACTCTGCCTGCACCAAATCGCCAAGGACTGTTCCCGTTCATCCAGCGAGCACCTGCTCCACCAGGGCACCGTGCACAGGAACAGAGAAGCCCTACGCCTGGTGCCAGCTTTGATCTAGGGGCAACAGTGTGTTGTCAATCTCAATCCTCAGGTGATGCTTTGTCCTGCCAAGTCACCCTAGGACAAACTGCTGCATCAAAATAAACCTTTTCCCCAAATTCCACGTTCAACAGACACACGCACGTGTCCTCTTCACAGACATGCTAACCATTTGGGTGGGCTTGGCAAACAAATGTCTTCCCGTGAACCAGTACCTCTCCACACCCCATCCAGTACCCTACAAACCTCCCCATATCCTCGACAGCACCCATATTTCCACAGGTGATATGGGTCCTGGGGCCAATGGCAAGAACTCTAGCACACTAGAATAGACTCAAGTTAAAACTATAACCTTCAAGCAAGCAATGGGACACATTATTAACAGGTAGCACTTGCTTGCCACTCCCTGTGTACTAGGCACAGGGCTAAAAGTATTATGTATATATATATATATATATATACACACACACATACATACATATACACATATACATGTGTATATATATATATATATATAATATATATTAATTCCTTTAGTTCTTAATATAAACCCATGGTATGCATATGGTTGTTACCTCAATTTGCCACACAAGGAAACAAAAAAGGGAAGAGATTAAATAGCAAGTCGTAGGTCACAAGGGGCAAGGCAGTTTGGCTTGGTAGACTTAGGTCTTTCCCGACTGACCAATAGAAGGGGAGCCATACTTCTGTCTGAGAAACCAGAGCCGCCATGACCACATGTATTTCAATCCATCAGGAGAAAAGGCATATTAACTCTCTAGATCAATAAGAAGATCCAGGCCCTAACCCAGGCCCTACTTCCACCAGGGTCCTAGTTAACTGCTCTCAATTAGTAGACTGCCTGTGAATTTTCTCCTCCTCAATTCGTACACGACTTACAAAACGCTTTCCCAGATGTAACCTACTATGTGAAATAAGGAGAGGTTACTAATTTTGTGGGTTTTTTTTTTTTTAACAAGTTAAAAATCTAACAATCAGAGTGAAGTGCTCATCTATAGAAAAACTAGGTTAAGACCTCAGGTCTGACTTCAAACTAGGCTCTTCTTGAGACCTGCACTGTGTCTTGGATTTGCACCTTCTCTCTGCCAGCCGAGTCCACAGACTTTCCCTCTCTCCCAGCCTCCACGCCTTGGAGCACATACACCCCATCCTGGCCCGTTTCAACCATTAAGTGTGTGTACAACTTAGCCCACCAATGAAGGTGCGCATCCTTCAAAGCTGGGCTCACAATGAACCTGCCTGGCTACCTCTTACATAGCAATCACCTTAGTTTACAATTTGTTCACCAAAGCGTCATGATTAAGAGTTTGAGCTTGAAAGTCACCATGTAATCGTACATGACTGAAGATGCCAATGACCTAAGTCTGAATCCCAGGTCTAGTGTTGTTCAGCTGTGGGATCTTGGCAAAGTTACTTAACTTCTCCATGACTTCATTTCCTCCTGTTTTACGGAGCACGTACCTTGTCTGGTTACTGTGAGAAGGAATGAGAGCTTGATTCGGTAATGGTATAAGCTCTAGAAAACTTAATTCTATTATTATCATTAATATTGTGATCAATGCTGTTAATCACCATTTTAGTTCATCAAACCAAATGTGGGGGCCAGGGTCTTGCCCAGCGCCCACACAGGAGGTCAGTACAGTCCAGCAGGGAATTCCAAGATGGCATCTCCCTCTTCTACTTCTTTTATAGCCTCTGCAATATATATATATCGCACAGTAGTCAGTGCTTAGCAATACTCAGAAATTATAGAATGTGACAACTGTAAGGAAACCTAGTGAGTCATCTGGTCAACCCTCTCATTTTGCAAATTAGAAAATTCAGGGCCAGTAGATAACACATCTGTTCAATAGCATTCAGCTAGTAATAATAACCCACACATTTGTGCAGCAATGCCTAATTACAAACTTTGATTCACCATGAGACATGATATTGAAGCCTCCAAGTGAAGGCGACCAGGAACACAATGGAAGTCAAGCAAATCTGAGTTGATCAGACCATGGAGAATCCCAAGGGTCTCGGTAAGAGGATAACAGGGGATCCTCATGTTACAATTCGGGCTTATTCAGTGGCTTGGGGGAAAGTTCAGGGGAGCATAGGTTTGCTCTCATCGGTGCTGTCATAAAGCAGGGATTCCATGGCCAGATATCCTTACAATGTTTATCTAGAAGGTAGGAGGCACAGAGAAGGGCTTGAGCTATAACTGGTAGAGAAACAGCAGTCATTCGTGTAGGTTGAGAAAGGTCATTTTTTTCAGACTGCAGGGTTCATGTTTTCAGCTGTGCTTAGTCTTGATTAGACAGGGGACTTGTTTTGGTCATCATGGAATGACCTGGCCATACATCGGTGAGCCAGGAGATTCATCATGCCCAACAGGAGAACACCACGGCCTAGCTGTCACAGCCAGGCCGGCTCCAAGCTGACAGCAGACAGAAGTAATTCGCTCAACTATTCACAACACCTGTTTGTGCCTGGGAATTGGAAGGAGTTCTAGATTTAAAGTAAACAGAGATCCCGACCCTTAATGAGGTTACATTTCCAATGGGGGAAAATTAATTAAAAATAAACAGAATACATTAAACATGTCAATTCTATAATGTTAGAAGGTGATAAATTGTGACTGGTATCCCTCAGTGGGTTGGGTGTCATCTCACAAATCAAAAGGTCACCGGTTCGATTCCCATCTGGGGAACATGCCTGGGTTGCTGGGTCAGCTCCTGGTTGGAGCATATGCAAAGGTAACTGATCCATGTTTCACACACTGATGTTTCCCTCTCTTGTTTCCTCCCTTCCACTCTCTCTAAAAATAAGTAAATAAAATCTTTTTTTGTTGTTGAGAGGTGGTAAGTGCTATGGAAATAAACAAATGCAGAGCAAGGGGAGTTGGGAATGGCAGACAAGGGTAGCAGTGAGCCTCCTACATGTGACATGTGAACGCAGACTTGCAGGAAGGAAAGACGGTGACCAGAACGAAACAATTCAAGAAGGAATCAGCCTCTCAGAAATGACAAAAGTGAGACTTGGAGAGGTCAGGGACTGTGTTCAGGACTGCCTGCCAATTACATGGTGGAACCAGGGAGCCCCAGGGTCCCCAGGTTCCCTGACACCAGGTGCCTTTCCAACACAAACTGGACCAAAGGTCACCCTGGTGCAGGCCAGACTCCAGATTCATGGGCTAAAGTGAGGGCTCTGAAGTCAGAAAGAGCCTCCACTTTCTCATAGCCACTCAGGGTCACAATACATCTGCGTACCAGCACTGGAGGGGAGCAGAATACACCACCCCCAAGTATGTCACTCTGTGTAAGGACTATTTTGAGCAGAAGACATTGAGAAAAGCAGACATAGGCTAGCCCTCTGCCTCTCCCTATCAGCCTGAAAGCAGGGCAGAAATTCTCCTGTGAAGGTGCCCCCCATTTCCCCACACCAGGGAGGGGGGAATAATCTTTCATCAGAGATGGAGAGGCACCAGGAAGAATCTGCCTAAACAAATCTTGGTAAGTAACCCTTTTCTGTCACCAGTGCTCCCACGTATTTACCTTCCCACAATTCACTGCCCCTAAAAGACTCCAGAAGCCCCTTTGCATTGAACCACCTCTCTGCCAATGGAGCCTTTGTCAGAACAGTACCAGAACCCTTCCATCCTAGCCACTTCAGTGGGGATTTTCTCCTCTGAAGCCCCTTTGAACACCCAGTTAAACGCACACTTTTCCCCTGTGAACCTGTCAGCTACTTTCACAGGTCCAGCCTCTAAATCCAAGAGGGTAGAGGAAAACTGTTGCTCCCCTGTTACAGGTCCACCTACAAAGTGCTTACCTGTTGCAGCTGGGCCATCCCCTAAGCACTTCCCTCGTTATGTCCATGACCCAAGGTGCAGGTCCAGCCACCAGCCTCTGTCAACAAAAGGAGGCCTGAGGCTCTGGACGCTGAAGCCTCTTCTCAGTATCGCACAGCTGGGAAGGGGCAGTTTATTCTCAAACCCAGACTGCGTATTTCCTTAGATGTACCTGTTCAGCACAGTACCACACACCAGTGTGTTTACAGATATGTACGTGTGTGTGTATACAAGCCCTAATAAGATCCACCTCGCAGAGAGCTGTGAGGCCTAAATAAGTATGCCTAAGGTAGCGAGGAGGTCTCCCTGCCCAGGTGAACAGAACTGGAACAAGTTTAGTATCAGAAGCATGTTCACAGGGACGGGACTTTGCCTTCTAGATCCTCAGAACCTGCCTGGGGTAGGAACTAAGTGATCATTGGATGGATGGATGCATGGAAGCAAACTGCCTTCTGCTCTTTGCTCATAATATTCCAGGGATGTCCCACCTCCAATAATTCTTGGCTCAGTTAAGGACAAGAGGAAGTACAGATCACCCCCATGTAACACGGTTATTAAGTTCCTCAAAATGCCATGTTATGTGAATCTGTTATACAAAATAAAGAACTGGTACAAAAAAGGGGGTTAGGTTCCAAAAATTTTTTAAACATGCTATTATATTTTTGAAATTAAGAGAAATGTCTTTATTAAAGCCATTTTCACCAAAAGTATAACATATTAACGTGTATTAAATAATGTTTTCTTCCTCATCAGTACTAAGCACCATTAATGAAAAATTTCAAATGAGACATCTTTTGCCCTTAAAACCTCTTATTATGTTCTGTGTTGCTCAGGGATTTCCCTAATATCGAATGAGATATTTTTTGCTCTTAAAAGCTCTTATTATGCTCTATGTTGTACAAGGGTTTCCCCCAATTCCCGAACTGTGTTAGAGTGGGACCGTGTTATAGAAGTGTTGTGTTATACGGGGGTTACCTGTAAATGTGAAAGTGAAACTGCTCTCAGTATGTCCCCAGGGGCCAGTTGGATGGGCAGCCCAGCCTCACGAACACTCTTTTAGATACTGAACAAGACTGAAGTTGTCTCCTGGGAATGAAATGGTCTACCGAGACACTCGAGAACTGACTGTGAAATCCATTTGTATAAAAATAAGTAAATAAGTAAAATAAACACGTTCAAATAGGTAACATAAAGTCATAGCTGACGAATGCCATGGTCAATGTCCCTAAAGAAAGAAAAGAAGCGTGACCTGGGCGTAGAAGCCAAGCCGCGAGGAAACGGGTCAGGCAGCTCTGCCAAATATAACACAAATTCAAAAATAAAAGTGGCTGTTAAATGACTTTAGCAGTTGCTTGAAAACCACCAAATTCCTGTCCGAGCAGCATCAGTTTCAGTTTCTCAGCGCGAAGGCCCCTTTCGATGGCTCAAGGGCTGACCTGAATTTCACCCACCCGCGTACATCAGCCCTCTTCCCCAAGCGCCTTCGTTTTGAAAAAAAAAACACACAGTAAATTCCTCAGGGCTCTCTAATCAAGCGCCCTTCCTCATCTGAAGGGCGACCTTCACAGAAAAGCGGCCGCTTGATAAATTCCAGAAAAGCAAACTAAAAATAATGGAAAAGATAGTCTAATCATCCAGGCTAATTATAAAGAAAGTAAATCATTTTTTCCTCCCTAAGTGTCTTGGGTGTGTTAAAAATAAAAATCAGGAAGACCAGGCTCACAAAGGTGGCCTTTGTCACTAGCCTGAATGAGAACAGATGGAATCTTGGGGGGCAGACAGTTGTGACTTAGCACTACATAGAAAGCCAAAAACATGAGCTTTTGAAACGGCCGTTCAGATATTTACAGGTGACATATTTTAAAATATAT